>JARQOC010000002.1:488574384-488591924 GCA_033576535.1 Allobates femoralis
AATATATTTCATTCCAATGCAAAACATATTCTGGTTTACAGTAATTATTTGCAGTTGCAGTCTGCTGAAGACATTATAAGGTTGATGTAAAGTGTAAAATAAGTGAGATGTTTGTCACTACTCACAGGCTAGCTGTGAGGCTGGGTAGGGAAGAGGTCTTGCGTCAGATACCAGGAGGGTTTGTAATATCCAAAAGGCGTAAGACAAACGTGTAGTCAGGGCACTGTCTTAATCTTGTACCTTCCTGCAATCTTGACCTCGGACCAATGGGGTAGGCAAATAGGTTGTCAAAAGCGAGGTCAGAGGTCGGACAACAACAGCTCAGAGATAGGAAAAAGGCATGCAGACACCACCCAACTTTAAGCTACAACTGGCAGTGACCTGACTACTGTCAACCAACTAAAGAGCTAGGTCCTCCTCCTATGGGGTGATACCTGGAGGAAGCGAAGCAGCTCCAGTCTGTGATAAGGCTGCCAAGCAATCCTCAATTTGTATAGGAATTGCACAGCTCAAACCAGTTCCAGACTGGCTGACTTTGCTCTCAATCAGAATTTTGACAGGCCAGCACGTACCTGCCACCTGTTCAGCAATTGACCTGTCACTTATAGCATCCTTATGGCACAGTGAGTGGCTGATTCATTAAAACAAGTTTGTAGTTATACTTTTTGCAGTACTGTGCTAATGTTTTAGGAATGTGTCCAAAAAATACTGTAAAGTAAGAATGCATTCAGATAAAAAAAAGTTTTTATTAATTGACAAAATGCAAAGTAATTGCATTAATCCTTTCACTCTCCGGCAATTTTCGGTTTTCCGTTTATCATTTTTACCTCCCCTTCTTCCAAGTTTCTATGTTTTTTTTATATAGACATATTACAGCCTGTGTTTTGCTGGACGAGTTGTACTTTCAGAATAAATCATTTATTTTATCATATAGTGTACAGGGAAATGGGAAAAAATTCCAAGTGTGGTGAAATTGCAAAAAAATGGAATTACACTTTTTTTGGGGTTTATTCGTCATGTTCACTATATGGTAAAAGTGATATGTCGGTATGTCTCAGGTCAGTACGAGTTTGTAGATACCAAACATGTATACTTTTACTATTATCTAAATGGTGAAAAAAAATTCAGAAGTTTTTAACAAAATATAATTGCACTTTTGTAGCCATTTTCCACGACTCGTAGTGTTCTTATGTTTCAGGATCTGGATCTGGGGCTGTGTGATTGCTTGTTTTTTGTATCTTGAGCTGGCGTTTCTAATGATACCATTTTTGGGTAGATACGTTGTTTTAATCGCCTGTTATTACATTTTATAGCAATGTTGTGGCAACCAAAAAAAATTAATTTTGGCGTTTGGATTTTTTTCTCCATTCTGCAGTTTACTGAGTAGATTAATTGATTTTATATTTTTTATAGATTAGGCATTTATGAAAGTGGCAATACTAAATATGTGTATTTTTTTAAATTTTTTTAATGGTTTTATTTTTTAATGTGGTAAAAGTGGGAATTTGTGGATTTCTTTTTCAATATTTTTAAACTCCTTTTATTCCAAACAGTACTTTTCCTCCACTAATGTGGTATTGACGTACTTAAGAGAAATTGAACAACAAATTGCATGGTTACCCTTGTGAAAATTCAAACTTTGGGGCTAAAATACTATTTTTGTGGAGGAAAATTAAAATTGTTATTTTCTTCCTTCCACAATGGTTTAGCTCCTATGAAGCACCTGAAAGGTTAATAAACTTGTGGAATGTGGCTTTAAGCAATGTGAGGGGTGCCATTTTTAGAATGGTGTTACTTTGGGTATTTTCTGTCACATAGGCCCCTCATAGTCATTTCAAATGTGAGGTGGTCCTAAAATAAATGGTTCTGTAAATTTTGTTGGAGAAATTGCTTAAAAACTTTTAACCCTTCTAACAAAAAAAATTATGTTTTCAAATACTTTTCATGTCTCCTCACTTCACTGTTGATCAAAATAAAAGAACACACAATTTCGTTAATGTTAAGGTCACTGTGTCCTATGTTAAAATATCTTAACATGAGTAAAATACCAGTATTTTAAGATTATTTCATTAACTGCATACATTCTAAAGCACAGAATGACAATGTAAATGAGATAAATGAAAAAAACTGATCAAAATTAGGCCGGCTTCACACCACGGTTTTTACCTGTCAGGTTCGGTCCAGTGTGAACCGGACCAAACCTGGTCAGGTTTTGCCCCCATGTATCGCTATGGTGCCGGATTGGCCTTATTTTGGCCTCTGGTTTTGTCTTTTTCTGGAAGGATCCGGTTCTTTTGTTTTTGGCACCAGACACAAAATCAGAGTCTGCATCATTTTTTGTGTCCAGTGCCAAAAACAAACAGAACCGTATCCTGCTGGATCCGGGGCAATCAGGCGCCCATAACAAGGGAATTGCCCCAGATTCGGCAAAAAAAAAAATTGTTTCCCGGATGCAATTTATTGAGCCAGCGTTGACGTTCAGCACCATGGAGAGCTCCACGGCTGAAATTTCAGCACCACGGGCAGCTGCCCTGCACGTGCGGTGCTGAAATTTCAGCACTGGACAGTGGCAGAGACGCACAGAAATGATTCCTGTTTATGTCTGGGGCCAAGGGCTTGGGGTACTCGGATCTCGGACGTACTGGTACTGGGATGTCACAGGTGGTCGGTGCCCAAGCCTCTACAACCAGGTCTGGCTCCTCAGTAGGTGGCTGCTCCTCCTCCGGCTCAGGGTCTGCGGGGTCATCGGGCTCAGCTGCCTCGTGGTCATCATGCTCCTGCAGGGATTCTGGGCTGCCCGCCTCTTCTTCCTCGATGGGCGGTAGCACTGGGTCCTCTCCGGTAACCGGGTGGGTCTCGGGTGACTGGTTCCTCACCACTGCTTCCGGTTCTGGATGGCTGGGCTGCCTCCGCTTTGCCCTCCAGCGCTAGACCGTCCACTCCGCTGCCTCCAGGAGTTGGATCTTCAGATCTTGGAGAGTGGTCTCCCAAAAGATTGAGTCTCCCTCTATGGTGCAGAGAGAGACCACCTCTGGTTCACTGACTGCAGCACGGGCCTCCTCTTCCATCTCCCACATCAGGTCTCTCAACCGGATTGCCGCCATAACTCCAGGACCCGCACCCGTCGAAGTCTGGAAAGGTTCTGCTTGCAAAGACCCAGCCACGCCCTGTTCATTTTGCTTTGTAGTCCATGGGCGGGTTAGAGTCTCTGGCCTGCCCCCTTAGTTTTTCCTCAGCACTTGGGGCGGTCAAATATTTTGGAGCCTCTGCCATGGCCCTCCCACAACGAGGGGCCGAGGTACGCCCTGGGCCAACACATAGTCCTTCACATTGTCGGACCCGCCATCTTGGGCGCAGTAGAAAATGGCGGGAAAAGTTCTTGGGTGCCGTGCATAGACAAAGTTCTTTTGCAAGATGGCCAATAAAGTCTTGTAATGCGCACAAAACCCGGTTCACAGGTTGGTTCATCCTGTTCGTGAGCGCCAAGTTGTCTGGGGCCAAGGGTTTGGGGTAGTTGGATATAGGGCGTACTGGTACGGGGATGTCACAATTAGTCAGTGCCTGACCCTGTGCCCTTGAGCAGACAATAAAAAGGGGATTAAAAATAATACAATAAAATTGTTCGTGACACCACCTGTAGGTCCAGTGATGGCACCAGCGCTGCTGGAACCTCTGGGGTGATGTGCGGCAGCAAGATGTCGTAGCCCTCTACAGGTAGCGCTGAGTCCCCGGGGTATTGGAAGTAGCTATGGTGGAATAGGGTAGCATAGTCACCGTGGAGCAAAATCACAGTTCTCTGAGAAGAAGCACAGACATGTTGCTCACTCTGAACGGGCACTTTACTCCAGTAATCTGCAGGTTTACAGAGTAATGTAGTTCTTTCAGCTAAGGTAGTGGACCGGGTGGTTCTGGTAGTGAGCAGTGTCCCTCTGAAGCTTCACTGGTGTTCCTTCTCTATCACTAGGTGTGTGTGTGGTGCTGGAGCTTCAGGCTTCTACTACTCCTTACCAGAACAAAGCATACTGCACCTTGTGTTAGGGGTGCAGTATCCTTTTATAGCGCGCTGACATTTAAAACAGGATCGGAGGGCATATTTGCCCTCAGTTTCTGCATGTCCGCTGTCAGGTTGTGCCCAGTGCAATCTGCAAAACACCGGACACAATCTGACAGCTCCAAAACCGCGGTGTGAAGACGGTCTTAGGCTGGTTTCACACCACATTTTTGGTGTTTCAGGTTCTGTCCAGTGATTTGCAGGAAACACCAGACAGAACCTGATAGCCCTGGATAGAACAGAACCGGAGGGCATATTTGCAGAATCGGCAGATCGCAGGGTTCAGTAGCTGCCCTGCTGAAATGTCAGAATCGCGGCTTGCGGGAGCTAGCCACGATCCTGAAATCTCAGCAGGGGACAGCTCCAGGTGCTAAAGTTCAGCGCTTCAGAACCAGCCGTTCGGAAACCTGACAGATTCTGTGTTGGGTCTGGTGTGATGCGGCGCCCCATAGACTCCCTGGTTAGGGGGCGCCGGATCACGGCGGATCCGGGAGAATCCGGCAGGATCCGGTTTGGTTAAATTTTTTGCCCCGGACACAAAAATCATGCAAGCTCTCATTTTGTGTCCGGAGCAAAAAAACAGTTCAGCCTGATGCTACTGGACAGGGACAAAACCGAATGGCAAATCATCCTTATCCGGCACCATAGGGCTACATTGTGTCAAAATCGGGTCCGGGGCTGTCTGGTTCACACCGGACAGCCCTGGACCTGATCACACCATGGTGTGGAACCGGCCTTGTGGTGTATCAGGTTCTGTCCGGTGCTTTCCAGGAAGCACTGATCCTGTTTTCTGCTGGAATCGGCAGATCGCTGGGTTCAGGAGCTGTCCCTGCTGAAATGTCAGGATTGTCGCCTGCGGGAGCTAGCCTCGGTCCTGAAATCTAAGCAGGGACTGCTCCAGGTGCTGAAGTTCAGCGCGGCTGGTGCTGAGCTTCAGCACCCGCCATCTGGGAACCTGACAGATCCGGGAGGATCAGATTTGTGCAGATTTTTGCCCCGGACACAAAAACGCTGCAAGCTGCATTTTTGTGTCCGGGATAAAAATCCAACTTCTCCCGGATCGTCCTGGTCAGATGGAAACTGGATGGCAAATAGCTGCCATCCGGCCCCATAGGAGTACTATGGGGCCGAAATCTGATCCAGGGCTGTCCGGTTCACATCAGACAGCCCCGGATCAGATAAACCGTGGTCAGAAGCCGGCCTTAGAGAACACTTTCAGATATCTGCAAGTAATTGGTGTTAATCTGGCACCTGGTGGTAATTTCCTTAATTATCTGACAAACCCTATTTAACTGGCAGCCTAAGGGTGTCTTTACACTTGGTGACGTTCCAGCGATCCCAACAACAATACAACCTGGTAACGATCGCTGGAATGTAGCTACGGAGTCGCTGGTGCGATGTCTACTAATCAGATCTACTCAACGACACAGCAACGATACATCGACCCATATAATGACCTCAGCGGTCGTTGGGACCCTGTCACACAGCAGCTAGTCTGATGACTCAGACCTACGTGGCTGAGTTCTGAGTCGCCAACGCGGTCATTGTTAAGGCGTCAAACACACCGATGCATGCTGCCCAGCGGGAAACCGACGAGCTATTCCGACACGATCGGCGATGTCAGGGGCCTGGTCTCTGCTACGTGTCAAACATAGCGAGATCACTGGTGAGGTTGCTGTTTCGTCACAAAACCTGTGACGTAACAGCAATCTCGCTAGTGATCTCGCTATGTGTAACGGGGGCTTAACTTTCCACTCACTTTGTTAACACCAATAACTTGCAGGTATCTGAAAGTATAATTAGGTATCTCTAATTTTGATCAGTGTTCTTTTTAATTTATCTTATTTACATTTTTATATTGTGCTTTATAATATATTTACCGTAATTAATGAAATAAGTAAATTAGCAATATTTTAAGTTTATGCTAGTTCACATAGGACAACACAATGACCTTAACATTAAAGAAATAATGTGTAGTTCTCTAATTTTGCTAAAGCAAATAACTTTTTAACATTTACGAAAATAAAATCTTTTCAATACCTGCAATGCATATATTGGTATATGGTATTTAATGGTATATAAAGGTACTTGTAAGAAGATATTTTTTCTGGTAGTGCGGAATGTAAAATGTATTTTGTAAACGGTATCTCAGATACACGTGCATTAAATCGCATCAACACCTAACAAGTATAGCAGAACTCATTACTGTAAAATGGAAACTGCAGGCACTAATGATGTGTTGTCAGCACAGAATCTGAAAATAAAAACAATTTAATTGGGAATGTGTTATTTTGTGCCAACTAGTTAGGTGGTAAACATTTACCAGTTATGTTTCAGGTTTTCCAAAGTAAGTCAAGAACTCAAGCTCACTAGTAAACCATTTATCATGCTAATGATAAGCAACATGGCTGTACATAAGTCTGAGCATTAACTAGAAGCAAGGTTTACAACAATACATCTTCCAAATGCCATGCTATTAAAACCTAAGACATACAATACCTTCATCTTTAAATTATACTAGCATTTAACAATGCATTATCATGACGATGGTGCAGAAAAAGTGATTTCCAACTCAGCTTTTAAAAAAACAAAGTATTTCACAGTGACAGATCCTAAATATTAAGTGTTTAAAGGGAACCAACCAGCAGGATTTAGGGCTATAAAGTGAAGCCTGTCCCTTGCAGGCACTGGGATACTGAGTGCAATCATACTTTTCTTCAATGATTACATATATGATTGCAGAGAAAAGAGTTATCAAACATTGGGAAATATGTGCAGCAGAGGGATGGAGTGTGCAGCAGTGCGTCACTATGTGGGGTTGGGTTTCTCTTTATCACTTCCCTGTCTGCTCTAATCCAAACCCTCCACCCTCCTTCTCTACCTCCCACCTCCCTCCCCTCTCTCCCTCCCTCCCTGTTACTCTACCAGGCACTGTGTCCTGTGTGCCCCAGGTCATGACTTCACCCCACCACCTCCAGAGAAAACCCTGCCCCTCCAGCATCTCTGCTGCTGCTGCTCCTACTCGATCTGCTTCCTGACAGACTGGAGAAGACAACATCCTCTTCAGAGAAAACCCTGCCCCTCCAGCATCTCTGCTGCTGCTGCTCCTACTCGATCTGCTTCCTGACAGACTGGAGAAGACAACATCCTCTTCAGAGACGACCCCTCCCCCAGTCTCTGCGCATCCCCTATCTCCTCTCCTCACAGACCGCAGTCACAAGCAGTGGGACCACTATTGTCATCTGTGATCTATGATCACAATAGCGACCACTGCTTGTGACCGCAGTCTGTGAGGTGAGCAGACAGGGGACGCACAGAGACTGGGTGTGGGGTCTTGTCTGGAGGGTCCGGGGTCATCTCCTGCCTTCTGATAACCAAGCTATCTGAGGATAAGCAGTGAGAAGCCGGCAGGCATGCAGACAAGGCAGGGAGGGAGGGAGTGATGATCTGGGCCAAATAGAAGCCTGACATTGTGCTATCTATCTTCATGCACAATGTCAGACCTAATGTGCCTGCTATATAGTGATGGGGGGGAGTGAGAGGGGAGGAAGAGACAGAGGGGGTGGGTAGAGGGGAGGGTTTGGCTTAGAGTAGACAGGTGAGTAAAACAAAGAAACCCAGCCCCTCTTATGCTAATGTGTTCCACTGTTTTTCTGGTGTTTGATAACATTTTTCTCTGCAATCAGGTATGATTGCACTCAGCATCCCAGTGCCTGTAAGGCTCTGGCTTCACTTTATAGCCATAAAACCTTCTGGTTGGTTCCCTATAGTGTAGGCCAAATGATGTTTCAGCTGATCTTTATTCCAACATCTCTCTCAGCTATCTCTCCAACACACAGGGCCGTTTGTTCAGCTGAGCTCTCCTGTTTTCTCTAAAGGTGCCGTCACACCTGGCGACGTCGCTAGCGACATCGCCGAAAAAGTGACGTATCAGCAATGTCGCTAGCGACGTCGCACTGTGTAAATGAGCGCGCGCGACCACGTTTTATCGCTGGTCACAGGTTGACAGGTTTACGGGAAAAACCAGAGCGATGTCGGCGGCGATCCAGCCTATACCGCAGCGTTGCTGCAGATCGCTCGCTGGGCTGAGCCCAGCCCAGCGAGCGATGTCACCGCCCGCATCGCTGCGGTGTCGCCGGCCGCAGCGATGCTGTGTGACAGCTGGCCAGCGATGTCGGAAGCGAGCGGGCACCCGCGCATCGCTTCCGACATCGCTGGCCAGATCGTGCTGTGTGACGGCACCATATGAGAAAGCCTCCAGGAGAGCAAAGCGATTGGCAGTCCACAGTCGGACATGCCTGCCTGACATCTCCCAAAAAAATCAGTGGGCTGATGTACCCTAAAAAGTAGTATTTCTAACAATATTTCTAAATTATTTTTTTTATCATGTTTACTATATAGGATAAATATTTTCAAATTTATATTTATTTATATCTCTATATTTAAAAAAATTAACTTTGCTTTTTAGTGCCCTGCGAGCGAGGACATGAATGGTAATCGCTGCTTCATTGCTTGCTCCAAATACTGTAATACCTCATTATTGCAGAGTTTAGATTGTGAGCTCCAAGAGAGACAGCATTACTGATGTATGTAAAGTGCTATGGAATTAATAGCGCTATATAAATGAATAAATATTATTATATTATTATTATAATATAGGGAAAAATATGACCTCCAGTAAAGCTTTTTTGGTCTGGCTACCAGCCTTCAGCTGGTCATCAAAATGATTTGTCATCCAGATTGCAAGCGTTACATTCTACTGTCTGAGATTGACGGCGGAATTCAGGGGCTAAAGAACTAGCTCTGGCTAGTACGTTTAAATTTGCATGCCAGAAGGGGTTAAAGTGAATCAATCAGCAGGTTTTTGCTGTGTAATATGACAATACTGTACTGGGGGCATGGTTGACCTAACCTGCATATTCCAGATTGTAATCTGCTGATGATGAAATGCAAATTGTATGGAAATAGCTCAGTAAGTGACACATGACTGCAATCAAGGACACTGCCCCTACATTATGATACTCTTAGATTATGGTTTACATAGGATACAGATTCAAAAATAAGAAACAGCCCTACCAGCACCAGGTCATATTAGGAATACATCAACAGAATGCAGCAATCACCTATGATACAGGTGAAAAAACTGGTGAAACAACCACTCACACACCTACCAATTCACGGAAGGGGTGGTTCACAAGATTAAAAAATGTACCCAGATGAGGCTTCCATTGGACACCAATCACACAGTGTCTGGCTTACATGTGCTATAAAAATGATGAAGAAATGATGTATAAATACGTGAGGTATTGGTCGATATTTTAGCCTGCTGGTACATTATAGTCAGACTTAGTGGTGGTAAGTCTACCAAGTAGTAAGGCTTCAGGGCACGAAGTGGCAATATCAACCGTCATGCTCTGGGCGGATTGCCCTATAGGCAGGTTCTTCCCCTGGTGGTGCTATTCCACAGCACAAGCAATAATAGATATATAAAGAAAGAGCAGCACTCACCAGTATTGTGCAGCAATGGTCTCTTTAATCCAGCGTACCCGGACCCGTAGAAGCAATTTTTTGGAAACGGCGTCGTCGTCCGCCCTCCGTGGTCACCTCCCTGCACCCTGTCATGAATCTGTAAATACGCTGGATTAAAGAGACCACTGCTGCACAATTCATGTGAGTGCTGCCTCTTTCTTTATATATCTTAGTGGTGGTAAGGCTGTTTCTTCTTTTTCACTAAGACACTCTCAGACTACATAGCAAAAACCTGGTGACAGATTCCCTCCAAGTATATAATGAATGCTAACTGGCCCAAGAGTGAAACACTACTTTATTTCTCAAGGCAGGTTTACATGTAGTGACATCGTTAACGATGTCGCTGCAACTTGTGACATACTGCATCGATCAGCGATCAGTGAGCTGATCTCAGATCATTGGTATAATGACCAGGGACATTTTTCGATCGTTGGTCTCCCGTTGGGCGGCCAGCATTGACCTCCCAGCGCCACACATCAAGAGGTGGGAGCTGGTATCCAGGGTAAATATTGGGTAACTAAGCGCAGCGCTGCACTTAGTTACCCGATATTTACCCTGTTTACCAGCTCCCAGCGCTTGCTGTGTAGTGCTGGAAGCTGGTAACCAGGGTAAATATCAGGTAACTAAGCGAAGCGCTGCACTTAGTTACCAGATGTTTACCCTGGATACCAGCGTTCTCGCTGGTTGCTGATTGCTGGTGAGTCTGCCTGTTTGACAGCTCACTGGCGATCAAATAACGATGTCCCGTTATGTGTAAACCAGCCCTTACACCTCCAAATGAGGAACTTATTATTATTCCAAGATCTATTGATTAAAATTACCGTATATACTGGAGTATAAGCCGAGCTGAAAAGTCCCCCCCTCAGCTTATACTCGGGGCGGTGACTGAGAGCCGGAGGAGGTGGGAGGAGGCTGCAGAGGCAACAGAAAGTCACATGCCCCCGCTACTTAGTGTAGTGTAATATGCACTGTATCCACTATCCATCACTGGCGGGGGGAGCGGCGCACATTACATTACACTAACTCATTCGCCCATCACAGTATATGGCCCCCATGATGCACATAATAAAATAATAAACAATTTAACTTTCCCAACCATCGCTGTTCTGCGGCACCATCTCTCCACTGGTATTCCTGCTTGTGCTATAATGTGAGCAGTGCGCAGTGAAAATGTAATTGCTGCGCTGGTCACATGACTAGATACCGGCACAAGCAGGAAGACCGGAGCAGAGATGGTGCTGCAGGACAGCAACGGAAAGGTGAGTTAAATCACTTATTATTATATTGTGTGCGGTAGCATGGGGGCCATATATTGTGAAAGGGGATCATGTACCTGCATGGGGGCCATATAATGTGAAGGGAGGATCATGTACCTGCATGGGGTCTTATAGTGTGAAGAGGGAACATGTATCTGCATGCGGGGCTATATAGAGTGATGTGGCTATATACAAGGATGAGGGGGACTATATACAGTGAAGGTGGGGTCATGTACCAGCATGGGGGGCTCTAACAGTGATGGGAGCTATATACCTTGTTGAGGGGGGCTATATACAGTGAAGGGGGCTATATACAGTAATGGTAGGGCTACATACAATGATGAGGGGCTAAATACCAGGAAGAGGTGGGGCTACATACAGTGATGAGGGGCTATATACCAGGATGAGGGGGGTTATATTCAGTGATGAGCGGCTATATATCAGGATAAGGGGGTTATGTACAGTGACGTGGGGCTATATACCAGGATAGGGGGTGCAAGGAATATTGCAATATTCCCCAGCAGCCATTTGTCTCAGATACTACCATGTCTCACTCCTAAGTTTACCCTCAAGCAAAATGGTGGATTGCAGCCGCGCATGTATTGTGCACTTGCGCAGCTGGTGACTGGCAATGTCTGGGGCTTCCTGATTGGATGCACGGGGCTGATGACATCAGCAAAAGTTTTATTTCCTGCCTCATGCACCCTGGAGTGCCTTCACCTCCTGCTAGAGACTGGCAGTGTGGCACTAAAAACTTTTCAAAAGCTTTTGATACGGTGCCACACAAAAGGTTGATACATAAAATGAGGGGAATGGGGATAGGGGAAAATATGTGTAAGTGGGTTAAGAACTGGCTTAGTGATAGGAAACAAAGGGTGGTTATTAATGGAACACTCTCAGAATGGGTCACAGTTAACAGTGGGGTACCACAGGGGTCAGTGTTGGGCCCGCTTCTATTTAATATATTTATTGATGACCTTGTAGGGGGCATACAGAGTAGAATCTCAATATTTGCAGATGACACTAAACTCTGCAGGGTAATCAATACAGAGGAGGACAATTTTATATTACAGGAGGATTTATGTAAACTAGAAGCTTGGGCTGCTAAATGGCAAATGAGCTTTAATGGGGATAAATGTAAGGTCATGCACTTGGGCAGAGGAAACAAAAGGTATAATTATGTGCTTAATTGTAAAACACTGGGCAAAACTGTCACTGAAAAAGACTTGGGTGTATAGGTGAATGACAAACTCACATTTAGTGGCCAGTGTCAGGCAGCTGCGGCAAAGGCAAATAAAATAATGGGATGCATTAAAAGAGGCATAGATGCTCATGAGGAGAACATAATTTTACCTCTATACAAGTCACTAGTGCGACCACACTTAGAATACTGTGTACAATTCTGGTCTCCGGTGTATAAGAAAGATATAGCTGAACTAGAGCGGGTCCAGAGAAGAGCGACAAAAGTCATTAGAGGACTAAGGGGTCTGCAATACCAAGACAGGTTATTAAACTTGGGGTTATTTAGCTTGGAAAAACGAAGGCTTAGGGGTGATCTTATAATAATGTATAAATATATGAGGGGACAGTACAGAGACCTTTCTAATGATCTCTTTACTCTTAGGCCTGAGACTGGGACAAGGGGGCATCCTCTACGTCTGGAGGAAAGAAGGTTTAATCATAATCACAAACGCAGATTCTTTACTGTAAGAGCTGTGAGACTATGGAACTCTCTGCCACATGATGTTGTAATGAGTGAGTCACTACTAACATTTAAGAAGGGCCTGGATGCCTTTCTTGAAAATTATAATATTACCAGTTATGTATACTAGATTCTTTGATAGGGCGTTGCTCCAGGGAACTAGTCTGATTGCCATATCTAGAGTCAGGAAGGAATTTTTTCCCCCAATGTGGAGCTTAGTGTTGCCACATGGTTTTTTTTTGCCTTCCTCTGGATCAACATGTTAGGCTATGGGTTGAACTAGATGGACTTAAAGTCTTCCTTCAACCTTAAAAACTATGTTACTATGTTACTAATCTAGATGTGCGGCTGCACACAATCATCCCAATTAGGGTAAGCAGTTAAATAGCTACTTTTGCTCAACCTTCCCATGCCCCCTGAAGCAGCCACACGCGAAACACGTGTTGGGGCTGTGACATGTGTTTGGAGTAAGGAGATTTCTACTACTATGGGTAGGTGATTATTTGGCAGCCGTTATTGCACTTTAGGATGAGGGCGGAATTGGCACTTATACAGTGACTTCACTGCTAATATTCATCTTTGCTCCTCTCTTCCCATTAGTACTGCACTTTAATTGCTAAGATCACCATTACCGTGGATACTATTTCCATACTCAGCCGTGTCTCTTTCTCTTTTCTTATCCTCTCACTGTCCAGTGTAACTCCAAATAAATATATACCACTGCATTGATTTGCATGTGAACTGGTTCTCATGCAAAATAAATACATATTTTTTGCATAATTACACGTGTGTGGACCTAAGTGGTTTAACTATATTATGGGCATGGATATACTCTTCTCTTTGTTTATTCATGTCTCACTCCTAGGAGAGAGCCCCCACCTTTACACCAAAGGGCTTATTACTCTCCTGTGATATGCTAATTAACCTGAGGACGTTGCCTTCCTAGCCACAATGGAATCTCCCTGGCATTATACAAAGGACCCTTGTGAGACTGGAGAGGTGAGAAAGCCAGTTTCCTTCTACATGCAAAGTCAATAGAGAAGCCAATTACAGCCTAGACTGAAAGGTGCCGAGTATATAACTTTTAATATCTCATGAAAAGTGCTGTCTATAAACATGTCAAGCATAGATATGCGAGCCAGACATTCATACAGTCATCACACATATTTGTACATACGTGTGCGATGATTGTAAGCAACTTAAACTTAATATGGGCTAGTGAGCAACCAGCAAGAGTAGTCATGTGTTATATCATTGCAAAGCTAAAATCATAACTGAAAATATGAGAGCATTGTTTTCCGCCTATGACCCTCCCGGGCAAAGTTACGGCCAATAATAACTTTTGGATATTTCATATATCAACTCAGGGGATGTGAACTAGGAAACAGCCCAGCGGCAGGTGATGGGTGTGGACAGGGATAAGCCTCATACAGTATAAAATAGGCTGCCGCTTCTCCATTTTTGTATTTCTTCTGTTGTTCCATCAAAGCCAGAGAATACCCCAGGAACAGATTGGCATCATGCTGCCCTTGTGGTGTCATCAGCACTAAGGTAACTGACTACATTTGTCTGTATTTCTGTGTGTATTCCATTATCTTTGATTTGCATAACTGACTGTAATATTTGTAATTTCTTAACCCCTTCACGACCCTTGGCCCACCGTTTGGGC
The DNA here is from genome assembly GCA_033576535.1 of Allobates femoralis. Lineage (NCBI taxonomy): Eukaryota > Metazoa > Chordata > Amphibia > Anura > Aromobatidae > Allobates > Allobates femoralis. The sequence continues at coordinate 488,588,592 of JARQOC010000002.1, forward strand.
CATGGAAACAAGTTCGTTCCCGACCCTTGGCCCAGGGGGTGGGCCATGGATTGATCGGGCTCCTGCAGGCCGAGTGAGGGTCTCACTGACCTGTCACTCGGCCTGCAGGTACATGGGGTGTTGTACAACACCCCATGGGGGGTCGATTTGCCCCCACCCCCACCCCCCCGGCTACAGGCGCGGTGATTGGCACTCAAAAGTGAAAGTGAAAATCACCGCGCCTGTCATGCTTCCCTGCCTGCCCCTGCTCTCCCTACCCTCCGATCTTCTCCCCTGTCATACTCTAAGTGCCCCCTGTCCCCCACCTCTCTATCCTGCCCCCTCTTCATCTTTCTTACCCCCCCCGCTTCCTGTCCCTGCGCCCGCTTCCTGTCCCTGCCGCGGGCTTCCTCTTCCTGCCGCCCGCCTCCTCCTCACTGCCCCCGCTTCCTGTAAGTGCCCCCCATCCCCTGCCTGCCCCCCCTCTTCCCCCTGCCTGCCCCCCCCGATCACCGGAGCGGCGATCGCCACTCCCACTCACCCCTCCGGCGATCGCGCTCCATCCTGCTGCACGGCTGCGTCCCGCTCCTCCTCCTCTTCTCTCCGGCCACTTCCGCATCTGACAGCTTTGTGCTGGAGCTGTCAGATGACTTCTACAGCTAGATCCTGAGGATCCAGCTGTAGGAAGTGATCTGACAGATCCAGCACAGTGATCCACAGTGACCATTATGTGATCACTGTGGATCACTGTACTGGATCTGTCAGATCACTTTCTACAGCTGGATCCTGAGGATCCAGCTGTAGGAAGTGATCTGACAGATCCAGCACAGTGATCCACAGTGACCATTATGTGATCACTGTGGATCACTGTACTGGATCTGTCAGATCACTTTCTACAGCTGGATCCTGAGGATCCAGCTGTAGGAAGTGATCTGACAGATCCAGCACAGTGATCCACAGTGACCATTATGTGATCACTGTGGATCACTGTACTGGATCTATCAGATCACTTTCTACAGCTGGATTCTGAGGATCCAGCTGCAGAAAGTGATCTGACACCCCGGGCGCAGTGACCCACTATGTGCATCACTGCGCCTGGGCTGCCAGATCGCTTTCCGCAGCTCGATCCCCATGCATGGGGATCGAGCTGCAGAAAGCTATCTAACAGCCCGGGCGCAGTGATGCACATAGTGGGTCACTGCGCCCAGGCTCCTAGATCGCTGCTCTGCAGCCCGATCTCCCTGCATGGGCATCGAGCTGCAGAAAGCAATCTGACAGCCCGGACGCAGTGATGCACATAGTGGGTCAATGCGCCTGTGCTGCCAGATCGCTTTCCGCAGCTCGATCCCCATGCATGGGGATCGAGCTGCGGAAAGCGATCTGGCAGCCCAGGCGCAGTGATGCACATAGTGGGTCACTGCGCCCAGGCTCTTAGATCGCTGCTCTGCAGCCCGATCTCCCTGCATGGGCATCGAGCTGCAGAAAGCAATCTGACAGCCCGGACGCAGTGATGCACATAGTGGGTCAATGCGCCTGTGCTGCCAGATCGCTTTCCGCAGCTCGATCCCCATGCATGGGGATCGAGCTGCGGAAAGCGATCTGGCAGCCCAGGCGCAGTGATGCACATAGTGGGTCACTGCGCCCAGGCTCTTAGATCGCTGCTCTGCAGCCCGATCTTCCTGCATGGGCATCGAGCTGCAGAAAGCAATCTGACAGCCCGGATGCAGTGATGCACATAGTGGGTCAAAGCGCCTGTGCTGCCAGATCGCTTTCCGCAGCTCGATCCCCATGCATGGGGATCGAGCTGCGGAAAGTGATCTGGCAGCCCAGGCGCAGTGATGCACATAATGGGTCACTGCGCCCGGGGTGTCAGATCACTTTCTGCAGCTCGATCACCATGCTGGCGGATCGGGCTCCAGAGTAGCGATCTGAAAGCAAAGGTGATCGAGCGTCGTGGGACCTTCGTTGTGGACTACGTCGGAGACAAACGTCGTGGGACCTTCGTTATGGACTATGTCGGAGCGATCGAGCGTCGTGGGACCTTCGTTGTGGACTACGTCGGATCTTTTTATAATGAAGATGGAGTCCGAATTGTGTCTGTGTTTTTTTTTCAAATAAAAAGATTTTTCTCTGTGTGTATTTATTGACTATTTACCGTACTAGAGATTCCTAATGGCGGGTCTAACATTGGCCCTATATTATGAATCTCGGGCTTAGTGCCAGCTGCCAATAAAAAGCTGGCATTAACCCCTTTATTACCCAGTTAGCCACCGGCACCAGGGCAACTGGAAGAGCATGGGTACAGCGCCAGAAAATGGCGCTTCAATGAATGCGCCATTTTCTGGGGCGGCTGCGGGCTGCAATTCGCAGCATGGGGGGCCCAGAACGCTTGGGCCTCTCTATGCTGAGGATTCCAGCCCCCAGCTGCCTAGTTGTACCTGGCTGGACCAAAAATATGGCGGAGCCCCATGTAATTTTTTTTTCTAGAATTAGTTCTAGAAATTTAAAAAAAAATGGGCTTCGCTGTATTTTTGGTTCCAGCCAGGTATGACGAGGCAGCTGGGGGTGGGTGGCAGTCCGTAGCTGCCAAGTTGTACCTGGCTGGACCAAAAATATGGCGGAGCCCTATGTCTTTTTTTTCTAGAAATAATTCTAGAAATAAAAAAAAAAAATAGGCTTCGCTGTATTTTTGGTTCCAGCCAGGTATGACGAGGCAGCTGGGGGCTGGTGGCAGTCCGTAGCTGCCAAGTTGTACCTGGCTGGACCAAAAATATGGCAGAGCCCCATGGGTCCCCTATGCTGCGAATTGCAACTACTAGACTAGTATGTTTTTTCACAAAAAGTTTCTTTATTCATTTATATGTTTCAATTTGTGAAGCACATGGTGGTTCAAAGTGCTCACTGTGCATCTAGATATGTTCCCTGGGGGGTCTAGTTTCCAAAATGGGGTCACTTGTGGGGGAGCTCCAATGTTTAGGCACACAGGGGCTCTCCATACGTGACCTGGTGTCCGCTAACAATTCCAATTGTTGGCAAACACCAGGTTGCGTATGGAGAGCCCCTGTGTGCCTACACATTGGAGCTCCCCCACAAGTGACCCCATTTTGGAAACTAGACCCCCCAGGGAACGTATCTAGATGCATAGTGAGCACTTTGAACCCCCAAGTGCTTCACAAATTGATCCATAAAAATAAAAAAGTACTTTTTTTTTCCACAAAAAAATTATTTTTTCATTTTTACAGATCAACTTGTGAAGCACCTGGAGGTTCAAAGTGCACACTATGCATCTAGATACATTCCTTGGGGGGTCTAGTTTACAAAATGGGGTCACTTGTGGGGGAGCTCTAATGTATA
>JARQOC010000002.1:488592024-488610160 GCA_033576535.1 Allobates femoralis
TTCTCAGAGACGTAATTGCCACCAGAAAGGCCACTTTCTGAGACAGACGAGATAGAGAAACATCTCTCAGCGGCTCAAACGGTGGTCTCTGTAATGCCGCCAGGACCATGTTAAGGTCCCAAGGGTCCAGAGGTCTCTTGTAGGGCGGAACCATCCGCGACACCCCCTGCAGAAATTGACGGACCTTCGGGAGGAGCGCCAATCGCCTGTCAAACAGCACTGAAAGTGCTGATACTTGACCTTTCAAGGAGCCAAGGGATAATCCCAATTCCAAACCCGACTGTAGGAAAGCCAACAACGTCGGGACGGACAAGGGCCACGGAGACCGTCCACCAGAGGCACACCAAGTAAAAAAGATTTTCCACGTCCTGTGGTACATCTTCCTTGAGACTGGCTTCCTAGCCCGATTCATAGTGGCAACCACCGTAGGGGAGAAACCCCTGGATGTCAGTAGCCAGGCCTCAAGAGCCATGCAGTCAATCTGAGGGCCTTGGAATTGAGGTGGAAGAATGGACCTTGCGCGAGTAAATCTGCGCGGTCTGGAAGAGCCCACCTGTGTCCGCCTGACAGCTGCCACAGGTCCGGATACCAGGACCTCCTGGGCCAATCTGGAGCCACTAGAATGGCCACCCTGCACTCCGACCTGATTTTCCACAGCACCCTGGGAATCAGAGCCAGAGGCGGAAACACATACGGCAGACGGAATCTGGACCAAGCCAAGACCAGAGCGTCCGCTCCCAGAGATTGGGGATCCCATGACCTCGCCATGTATTGTGGCACCTGATGATTCAGCCGTGAGGCCATCAGATCCACGTCCGGAGAGCCCCATCTGCTGCAGAGTTCTCTGAAGACCTCCGGATGAAGAGACCACTCTCCGGCGTCCATCCCCTGCCGGCTCAGATAGTCGGCCTCCCAGTTTTCGACCCCTGGGATGTGAACTGCGGAGATCAGGCAGTTGTTGTCCTCCGCCCAGGATAGGATGCGGTGGACTTCGGCCAGAGCCTCTGCACTCCTGGTTCCTCCTTGATGATTTATATAAGCGACGGCCGTCGCATTGTCGGACTGAACCCGAATGGGTTGTCCTGAGAGGAATCTCTGAAACGCCAGGAGTGCCAGATAGACCGCCTTGATCTCCAGCACGTTGATCTGCAACGCCGACTCCGACCGAGTCCAGAGGCCTTGAGCCCTGTGGTGTAAGAACACCGCCCCCCAGCCCTTCAGACTGGCGTCGGTGGTCACCACTAACCATGACGGTTTGATGAAGGACCGGCCCCGAGACAAGTGATGTGGCTGTAGCCACCACTGCAGGGAATCTCTGGTCGGTTGGGAAAGGGTCACCAGCCGATTCAGAGATATCGACCTTTTGTCCCACCTGCGGAGAATCTCCAGCTGGAGAGGACGGAGGCGAAATTGTGCAAAAGGCACCGCCTCTATTGCTGCCACCATGCGCCCCACCAGCATCATCAACACCCGTAGGGATGATTGTGGTGACAGGAGGACTGCTTGCACTCCTGATTGGATCGCCATCTGTTTGACTCGCGGCAGAGACACCAGGGCTGAGGCTGTGTTGAAGTCCATGCCCAGATATGTCAAAGACTGGGTCGGAACTAGCGTTGACTTATGAATATTGAGGAGCCAACCGAACTGTTCCAGAGACCGCATGGTCACATCCAGGCTCTCTTGACAAAGGTGTTCTGATGGCGCCCTGACCAGTAGGTCGTCTAAATAGGGAATGACGGCATGTCCCTGCACGTGCAGGAGAGCCATCATGGAGGCCATCACTTTTGTGAACACCCGCGGTGCCGAGGCCAACCCGAACGGCAGCACCACAAATTGGAAGTGTTCTTCCCCCACTGCGAATCTCAACCAGCGCTGATGAGCCGGCGCAATGGGCACGTGAAGGTAAGCGTCTCTGATATCTATGGACGCTAGGAAGTCCCCCTGTGACACAGCTGCGATCACGGAGCGCAGTGATTCCATACGGAACTTCCGAACCAACACGTGATGGTTGAACAACTTCAGGTCCAGCACCGGGCGGAAGGATCCGTCCTTCTTCGGGACGATAAAGAGGTTGGAGTAAAAACCCCTGAACCTCTCCCCGGACGGCACCGGTATCACCACTCCGTCCCTGCGGAGACCCTCCAACACCCCGTAAAAAGCCTGAGCCTTTTCTGGTGATGGGACCGACCGATGGAATCGGGATATTGGTTTTGACGTCAGCTCTATCCTGTAACCTCGCGAGACCACGTCTCGAACCCACTGATCTTGAACGTGAAGTAGCCATTTGTCCTGAAAGCGAGACAAGCGGCCCCCCACATGTGGGGAGGTAGGAAGGGAGAGCGAGTCATGTAGAGGCGGGTTTGGGGGTGGCAGCTGCCGCCCCCGCCGTCTTCTTTGGACGACTCTTAGAGCGCCACTGAGAAGCGGGCTTTCCCCCTCGGTCCGCGCGAGCGGACGGCGCTGATGACTGCGAGCTGGAACGAAAGGACCACTGTTTAGGGTTCCTTTTAACGGTATACCGTGGCTTAGGCTTATTCTGCGGTATCTTAGACTCAGCAGAATCCTTTATCAGCTTGTCCAGTTCTGTGCCAAAAAGCCTGTCACCAGCGAACGGAAGATTCTGCAAAATCTTCTTGGATGTGGTATCTGAGTCCCAAAGACGCAGCCACAACAATCTGCGGATCGCAATAGCATTGGCCGAAGCCACAGCTGAGCGAGTGGCAGTTTCCAGAGTCGCCGTCCTGGCGTAGTCCGCATAGGCCCTTGCCCTCTCGGTAAGAGCCAGGACCTCTGGACTGGATCTTGCCAGGTCAGAGATACCATCCAAGCATGTAGTAATCGCTTGCAAGGTCCAGACCGTGGCAAAATTAGGGGCAAAGGAAGACCCCACAGCCTCATAGGAAGACTTGGCGAGTTGCTCAACCTGTCTATCCGTCGCATCCTTCAGCGAGGAGCTATCAGAGGCAGAGAAAAGGGAGCGTGCAGCAATCCTGGTCATGGAAGCGTCCTGCAGACAAAGAACCGGGAATCCCGGTGGCTTACCGACCGCAGTAAAGCGGTAGGAGGAAGCGGTGTGTGTGTGTGACCTCCGCGACGGTTTCCGGTCTCCCCTGGAGTGCAGGCGCACGCTGCATACAGATCCCAGCCGGGAAGTGAGGGTAAAGATGGCCGCCGACAGTGAAACTGTGGGCGGCGCCGAAAACACGCGGGAAACACACACACACGCCCATCGATGAGGTCACCGCATGGGCTGCTTCCCATCCTCCAAGCAGCCTCAGCATGAAGGTGCCGGAGCCCGCAGCGCGGGAAAAAAGTGTACAATACTATACACAGACTGCATACAAACAAACATCCGCAGCCCACGGCCTCAGCCCCTGTGACACACAGATCCGCGGACCCGAGGGTAACGCGCGGTCTGAGTGTCAGGACACATGAAGTGACAGACACTACCCCCAGGCACACAGGAGACACAGAGTGCCTCAGTGCCGGTCCGGTCTGTAAGCACCATTTAGGGAGGCCTCGGACGGGGGTGCAGCACCAGTCCGGAGTGTAAGCACCATTTAGGGAGGCCTCGGACTGGGCTGGCTCCAGTCCGGTCTGTAAGCACCATTTAGGGAGGCCTCGGACGGAGCGGAGCTGTGCAAGGCTCCCATCTCCCACTCTCCAGAGCCCCCCAGAGAGGGATGGAAAGGAGCGCGACAGCGTACCGAGAGAACACAAAGTGTCCAGGCTCAAGGCCCTCCGGTACCTCCACCTGCGTGTTCCACAAGGGTGAGCGGGGAGGCTGTCGCCGGTCCCGACCGGGACCATTTTACCTTGTCTTCAGACGCCATCACGTAAGTTGTGAGAATGCAGTGAAGTGCAAGCAAAGCGTGATCCTCCGAGCACACTAAGTTAAAAACTGAGGATGTTCCCTGCGGTAAGGGTTTATAAGCGGAGGAGGCGGTGTCTACAAACTTGTAGTACCTAGTGTGACCTCCGGAGGGCAGTGCCCTAAACCCCATTGTCTGGGTCTCCCATTATGATGACCAGAAAATATAATTTCCTTCTTATTTTTAATGTTGAATCCCTCCACATTGAACCTACAAAAGTAGCAGTCATCACTATGATTTCGTGGTTCCCTCAAGATCACAGGCACACTAAAATGAAAGCTCTCATTCTTCTCTTCAGACCACACAGTGCAGCTTTCAGGTCTCATACTACTGAGGTAGAATGAAAGCTATGCTCTGATTGGTTGTTATAGCCACCATCACATTTTTATAAATTGTGACTAAAAAAAAAAAAAAAGAAAAATATGTCTTTAATGCTCATAAACAACCAATCACAAAACCGCTTTGATCTCTTCTACTGCTGAGGTAAAATGAGAGATATGCTACACCACCACACTCTTTGGATGCTGGGTAAAGAGAATCTTCTCTGCCCATAGCAGCCAATCGCAGCACTGCGTCCATTAATTTCTAACCAGTCCAATGACACCAAAACCATCCACCATATGTCACGTAAAGGGGTCTAAGTATGGCATAAGAAAAAGCTATGGAGTCAGTGTTTATGAAAAAATTATGGAAATTTTTAAAAAGTTTTTTTGGAGTTCAGAGATTGAACGTGTATAAAAGTCAACCCTTTTAAACAATTTGACCCTTGCAGACCTGTGCAATTAAAAGTTCTGTCTGTACTTTCACACGTATCAGTGAGATACACTTACATATACATAATGCCAGTATGTATTATCTCTATATCTTACAGATTCAATCTATTATTATATAGCTAGGTACATTGGGCTATGTGTCTTACCTCGGTCAACATTTGCTCGCAAAGTAGTCAACATTCCCTCGGAGACTAGCGTTTTATACAGAGCCCCTTTGCAGGACCGTTCGGACTTCCTTGATCCACACGCCTCAGACTTTCTATTACTGTCACAGTCGTCTGACTTCAGCATTTCCGGCAGATGTAACTGGAGAACATCCTCTGTAGGAGATAGTGGTTCATCTTTTAGGTCATCCTGCAGTTCGGATTCTGAGGCATATATGATGGCCTCTGGCTCCATCAATTCTTTGGTGAACTCTGTTGCTTTCTCTTTTTTCTCTTTAAATTTCAGTTTTTTCTTTGTTGGCTTTACCTCTGAGGAGTCATGTTTGGGACTAGCAGCAGAACGTACTTTTTTGCAGGGGGAAGATGACGGTGTTTCAACACTCCAATCTCCTTTTGCAACAGCTTCGATGGTGTACATGACACTTTCTATGTCCGATTCTGAGGACTGTCTCTTTTTACAGCTCTTCTTTGGGGATCCTTTCTCAGCAGCATCATGGTCTGTTTTATTTTTCTTCTTTTTCTTTTTAATTTTGTCCCTTTTCAGGAATCCTACAAAATGTGCATCTACATGCTCGTCAGAAGGAGACCCATGTGTTTTAATTGTAACATTACTAAGTCCTTCCTCCTTACAAACAGTGGAACATTCTTTCTGGCTGTTACATATCACAACTTCATCAGTCTCTTCAACATTCAACTCTTTCAATTGTGCGGAGTTTAAATTTCCAGAAATTTCGATTTTCACTGCTTCTGACGCCACACACATCTACAATAGAACAACAAAGATTAGATACATTCGCATTGTAGCATCACTTTCATTGTATCACAAGCCAACATTTAGAAAATGGTTTTGTATGCGACTACCACATTAGACTGTGGTCTACCTAAGCTAGCATTAATAGTCACCTTTCTGCCATGTTAACTGTTGCCCAGTTTGTAATTTACTGGTCCTCGCTGTTGTCTACAAATGTCTAAATCTATCTTCTACGCAGTGACTTAAAGGCAGTAATGCGGTCTCTTTGCCCCCTCTGTGCGCTCTCTGCGGCCTCCCTGTGTACTCTCTGTCTCCCTGTGAGCAGTCTCTGGCCCTCTGTGTGGTCTCTGGTCCCCCTATGCAGTCTCCGTGCGCTCTCTCCGCCCCTCCAGTGTGTTCTCAGCCTCCCTGTGTGCTCTCTCAACCCACTGTGCACTCTCTGTGGCTCTCCTGTGCAGTCTCTGTGCCTCCCTGTGTGCTGTGTCTGGGCCCCCTAGTGTGATGTGTCTGGGCCCCCTAGTGTGCTGTGTCTGGGCCCCCTAGTGTGCTGTGTCTGGCCCCCTAGTGTGCTGTGTCTGGGCCCCCTAGTGTGCTGTGTCTGGGCCCCCTAGTGTGCTGTGTCTGGGCCCCCTAGTGTGCTGTGTCTGGGCCCCCTAGTGTGCTGTGTCTGGGCCCCCTAGTGTGCTGTGTCTGGGCCCCCAGTGTGCTGTGTCTGGCCCCCCAGTGTGCTGTGTCTGGCCCCCAGTGTGCTGTGTCTGGCCCCCCAGTGTGCTGTGTCTGGGCCCCCAGTGTGCTGTGTCTGGGCCCCCAGTGTGTTGTGTCTGGCCCCCCAGTGTGCTGTGTCTGGCCCCCCAGTGTGCTGTGTCTGGCCCCCCAGTGTGCTGTGTCTGGCCCCCCTGTGTGCTGTGTCTGGCCCCCCTGTGTGCTGTGTCTGGCCCCCCTGTGTGCTGTGTCTGGCCCCCCTGTGTGCTGTGTCTGGCTCCACTGTGTGCTGTGTCTGGCTCCACTGTGTGCTGTGTCTGGCCCCCCTGTGTGCTGTGTCTGGCCCCCTGTGTGCTGTGTCTGGCCCCCGCTGTGTGCTGTGTCTGGCCCCCTTTGTGCTGTGTCTGGCCCCCTGTGTGTTGCGTCTGGCCTTCTGTGTGCTCTCTCTACCTCCCTGTGTTCTGTATCTGGCCCCCCTGTGTGCTGTGTCTGGCCCCCCTGTGTGCTGTGTCTGGCCCCCCTGTGTGCTGTGTCTGGCCCCCCTGTGTGCTGTGTCTGGCCCCCATGTGTGCGGTGTCTGGCCCCCCTGTGTGCTGTGTCTGGCCCTCTGTGTGCTGCGTCTGGCCCCCCTGTGTGCTCTCTCTCTACCTCCCTGTGTGCTGTGTCTGGCCCCCCTGTGTGCTGTGTCTGGCCCCCCTGTGTGCTGTGTCTAGCCCCCTGTGTGCTGTGTCTGGCCCCCCTGTGTGCGCCCTTCACCTCCCGGTGTGCTGAGTCTGGCCCCCCTGTGTGCTGTGTCTGGCCCTCTGTGTGCTGTGTCTGGCCCCCTGTGTGCGCTCTCTACCTCCCGGTGTGCTGTGTCTGGCCCCCCTGTGTGCTCTCTGTGGCTCCCCAAGTGCGATGAAAAACACAGTGAAACAGAAGAAGACCTCATTCAGATCTCTCATTTTTATTGTATGTAAAAATAAAAAAAAACATACAGACAGTTCATGAGTGTATTGGATTGGAGTTTCACTAGTATTAGGTCAGGGTCAGTTTTTACTATCAGTGTTTCATCAGTGACTTTCATGTATGGAAAAATAATAAATAATTAACAAAACTTTTCCTATCCAATGCAATATTAATCAAGAACAGCACACTGCTCACACACTGGTGCTGTCTGTGAAGTTCATGGACCTGTAGACTTGTGTGGATCATTTTGATCTATGATGTGTTTCTGTGACAGAAAGGTGAAGAGTCTCAGACTATAATGAGGACATGTTCTAAGCATCAAAAACATGGACTTAAATATCTATGTCTATGGGGCTTGTGGTCCAGTGCAACAAGTGCGGTTACGCCGGATCGGCAGCGTTTTTTTTTTGCGGCTGCAAGTGCCGGATGTGGCACCGGACCACAAGCTCCATAGACAGTGCATGGGGCTTGCTGGATCCGGGCCGCCAGTCGGCCGATCCGGCACCACCAGCCGGATCGGCCGCACATGAGCGAAAACACTGATGTGAAAGTGGTGTAAGGCTGCTTTCACACTTATCTTTTTTTCAAATCAGGAAGATCAATTAGGCCCCTTTCACACTAGCAGATCCGGACAGAAAACTGCATCTGCCGCATTTGCCGTCTAACGGCTGCAGTTGCGGTACACTTGCGGCAAGCCCCATGTATTCTCTATGGGGCTTGCAGCACATCCCGTATTGCTGCGATCCGGCACTTACGGCCACAAAAAAAATGAAGCCGACGTTTTTTTTTTTGTGGCCGCAACTGCTGGATCGCAGCAATACCGCACTTGCGGCAAGCCCCATAGAGAATGCATAGCGCTTGCCCCAAGTGTACCGCAAGTTAGGCGGCAGATGCGGTTTTCTATCCGGATCCGGACAGAAACACTGATGTGAAAGGGGCCTAACTGATCTTCCTGATTTGAAAAAAAACACAAGTGTGAAAGCAGCCTTAGATCTAAATTACTCCTGTAAACTTAAACCAGAAGGGCAGTAATACACCTTGCCAGCATAAGGAGGCCAACCCCAAAGACGGCCCAGAAACCTGGTTCTAAATTCAGTAGCCCCAGATAAATGTAAGGTTTCTTCAATATTAGCTATTACTAAAGGAGTGGAACCACAATTCAGGCATACATAAGCCTCGTTATCTTAAAGGGGTTGGTATGTTTAGAAAGTCTAATATGTCTGAATTAAAAGAGGGGGAGGGGTCTTCTATTCAGTAATCTAAACTCTTGTTCAGGATGGAGAGCGATTATGGTCTCCCTCTCTCCCCTGGTGGATATATCATTGTCATATCCATCAATTTGAATGTGAACTGTTTAATGCTTCATGTACCCGGTGATGGCGCCGCAGGGATTGAAGTCTAATGCCAGGTCTCACCCTAGATTACAGCTGATCATTGGGAGCATCATCAGAGCGACCCGATGGGATCTGATTATTGTCAAGGGAACCTTTTAGTAAATAAGGAGTGTTCAACGTGAAGAAACTTTGCTTGATGTAACATTTCCTTAACATACATATTTTTCCACATCCAAATTTTATTTAGTATTTCCCCTCTAACCAATATAACAGTGTCACTTTTGAGACTTAGAATCATCAGGTACTTTTGCAGTTGTTACCTCCGCCAGCTGAAACAATGCTGATGTCCCACACTGCTTTGCTGATACAGATGAATCGGAATGTGATGAGCTTGAGGAAATCTACACTCAAAACCAACAAACACATCAGTCACACAATGGAGAAAAAAAAGGAGTGAGGTGTATTAATAATATGGCTAACGAAAAGTGATGGGGCAAAACTGACTGGCAGTGACATCTCATTACCAGCCTGGCAAGGTGGCACTGAGGCTGCCTTCACATCTGCGATAATTGTAATTCCTGGCAGATGTCGCCGCACCTGCTGTGTAATAGCTGACTTGCGTCACCCCATTCATTCTCAATGGGGCTTGCGGTTGGGTGCACCATGTGTGGTATTGCCGAATCCGCACTTACAGCACCGCAAAAAAAAAAACGCAGCTAGCAGTGTTTATTTTGTGTGGCAAGTGCCAGATCTGCCGGATTCGGAAATAACGCACTTGCTGCACCCAACCGCAAGCCCCATTGAGAATGAATGGAGCTTGCCAGATCTGTGCACAAGTCAGCTATTACGCGGCAGATCCAAAAGGTGCAGCGACATCTGCTGGATCTGTCAGGAATTACACCTACTGCCGATGTGAAAGCACCCTAACACTGCATTTCTGATGTAGGAGTCAGTCACCATAAAGGTATCCTGATAGAATAGCCAGGAATATATCTTACACACAGGCAGGTAATGGTTACTGTCATTTGTATAATGCATTACTTTACAACTTATTTTTTAACAAAATTCAAGAAAAATACCAACATTACTATTCCCAGAATGGAGGGCAAAGAAGACACGTACATATGACCATCACAGGCCGTATTATGTTACCTCTGCTAAATGGAAAAGTGCAGACTTTCCACAACGCTTCGTAGCTTCAGGACTGGCAATTTTTAAGGTACTCGAAGAGATCTAAGATCAATAACAAAGGGAAAAACGATCATTCCTGACAAACACATGTATGGTACTAATGTTTACAACAACTGCACATAAAAAGAGTGCACCCTTTTTAAAAATCACCTCTGCTTTCATTGTCCAAAACCTTTATGTCACACTTGGATTTATACTGTTAACCCCTTTACCCCTGAGATGGTCACATTTCTCAAAGCTTACCAGTGTCCCTTTATGAGGTATAAGGGGAAAGCTTTTCTCCTTGAGGAGAGTGACACACCAAAACGGTATTGCCAGCAGTGAGGAGAATTATAGCCACAATGCTCCTCTGGGAAATATACAAATTGTCTATTGGAAGTAGCCATCCTAAAAGTCAAAATTGTCTATTTAATTTCATATGACTTAGGAGTTAAAGGGTCGATTATGACTTTTAGGATTGCTACTTCCAATAGGTGGCACTAGAGTTCGTCTACTTCCTCCCTAAAGAGACAAATTAGGGTATGTGCTCACGGTCTGGAGGAGCTGCGTGTTGGACGCGGCTCCTCCCGACCTGAGTGAAGTCGCGGGTGGCCGCAGGGAGACCGCAGCCGCCCTGTACTCACCATGTGCGGCGGGTGCAGGGGGGCTTCTCCCTCCGTGCACCCTATGGGAGCCACTTCTGACTCCGCATCATGAAATGTACATGCTGTGGAGGAACGGAATGGTGGCAACCCACACTGCAGCTCCAAACACGCTGCGGGTGGGTTAAGCATAGTGAGGATGGGATTTCTTGAAATCCCTTCCACTATGATTATACTGTACTACACAGCGAAAAGACGCTACGTCCAAAACGCTGCGAATACTGACCGTGAGCACACAGCCTTACACTTTATGAGGTTATTACTCTTGAACACTTTAAAATCTCCCAGTGATTCTGAGAAGGTGTTTTCAAGAAACGTTGTACTTCACGTTAGTGGTTAACTTTGGTTAATATGATTTGTGTTTACTTATGAAAATATGACAAATAATGGAGATATTTCACAATTTTCAAACTTGCAAATTGTATGCTTTTAAACCAGATTATCATACAAATTCACTAATAAGCACCATTTCCCACATGTCTACTTTACATCAGCATCATTTTTGATTTTTTTTCTTAGGAAGTTGAACATTTATCAGCAATTTCTCATTCATCCAACAAAATTTAGAAAACTCTTTTTTTAGGGACCACCTCTCATTTGAAGTGACTTTGAGGGGCCTATGTGATAGAAAATACCCAAAAGTGACACCATTCTAAAAACTGCACTCCTCAACCTACTCAGAACTTTAGTCAACATTATTATTATTATTCATTTATATAGCACCATTAATTCCATGATGCTGTACATGCGAAGGGGTGACATACAAAATTATAGATCTGGTTTACAGTAGACAAATTAATAATCACAGACTGATACAGAGGGGAGAGGACTCTGCCCTTGCTGGCTTACATTCTACGGGGCAATGGGGAGGAGACAGTAGGTTCGGGTTGCAGCAGATCTGGTGGTGGAGAGGTGATAGCTCCGGTGGCGGTGGGGCAGCAGCTCCGGAGGCGGTGGGGCGGCGGCTCGGTCATTGAAGGCTGTAAGCTTTCCTGAAGAGATGGGTTTTCAGGTTCTGTCTGAAGGATCCGAGTGTGGTGGATAATCAGGCGTGTTGGGGTGCAGAATTCCAGAGGATGGGGGATATTAGGGAGAAATTTTGGAGGCGGTTGTGTGAGGAACGGATAAGTGTGGAGGAGAGGAGGAGGTCTTGGGAGGAGTGAAGATTATGTGAGGGAAGGTATTGGGAGATTAGTTCAGAGATATAGGGAGGACAGTTTATGAATGGCTTTGTAGGTCAGTGTTAGTAGCTTGAACTGGATTCGTTGGTGAATTGGGAGCCAGTGGAGGGATTTGCAGAGGGGAGAAACAGGGGAGTGGCGAGGAGACAGGTGGATAAGTCGGGCAGCAGAGTTGAGGACAGACTGGAGAGGTGCAAGAGTGTTAGCAGGGAGGCCACAGAGGAGGAAGGTTGCAGTAGTTAAGGCGGGAGATGATGAGGGCATGTACAAGAATTTTAGTAGATTGACGGCAGAGGAAAGGACAGATTCTGGAAATATTATTGAGCTGGAGGCGACAGGAGGTGGCGAGAGTTTCGATGTGTGGTTCGAAGGATAGGGCAGAGTCGAGAGTTACTCCGAGGGAGCGAATTTGAGGGGTGGGAGACAGCATGATGCCATTTACCATAACACTGGGGAAAAATTTCTGTTGAGTTAGGTTTATGAGCTGATTTATACTAAAATTGACATGCTGATTCCAAAACTGTAGTCAGTTTTTTTCTAGCACGTCAAGTTTTTCCTCCACAACTTACCTGCCAGAGAAGCACAATTGCACTGATATCTGTAATAAGACTTGTTATCTGATTACAATTCGACTCATATATTCTTTGTAAAAAAACATGATAGTGTTAAAAAACATATTTGTCATGCCTATTTCTTATAGATTTCATTTTTTGTTCATATTTGTACCATTTAAAAAAGACAAAACACTTTTTAGGTACAGTAGTTTACATATTTTTGAGAAGACAAAAATCCTATAGTTCAAAAACTTGACGTGATAGAGAAAAACTGAGATCATTTCTGGATTCTGCATCGAAAAATTAATTAAGAACAGTTGTCTGACCTAACTCCTAAAAAATTGTGTTCCCCAGCGTAATAGATAGATCAGGTGGTGAAGATAAAAGATGGGATGGAGGAAAGATGATGAGTTCCGTTTTGTCTACGTTGAGTTTTAGGTAGCGAGATCTGAAGTGATATCATTTTTAGGTGATATCTTTTAAAGTGTACAGCTAAAATATTCCAGAATGTAATCTGTAAAAATAGTCCACCAAGTCTTGATCTGACAATCCATCTTTTTCATCTGAAGGTACATGGCGGTATTCCTGTGTATGATATTCCCTCCTACTGAATGTATATGCCATATCTATATCTCTGTTGCATTGGTACGTGGCGGTATTCTTGTGTATCATATTCCCTCCTACTGAATGTATATGCCATATCTATATCTCTGTTGCATTGGTATGTGGCGGTATTAAGATTATTAACCCTTTAGGTGTTTCACAGGAATTAAAATTTAAGTTTAACAATAATATTGATTCACCTCTTTGTTCATTTTCACAAGGGAGATGTCCTTTTTATTGACATGTGACTTTTTGATCATGTGTTACTCAATTTAATTTTAAGGCAGTATCATACGAAAGCATAGTTTTTTCCTGTGTTTACTGAAATGGTTAAATAGTGTGACAGTTTCATAGATCGGATTGTTACGGATGCAGCGATACCATATATATAATGTCCATTTTTAGTTTATTTTAGTGTTTATATAAATATACATGTTTATTGGTATACTTTCTTTTGTTGTTTGTTGTTTTTTTTTATCATTTTATTTTTTTTTATTTATTTTTTTTACATTTTCTATTTACTGCTCATGGGACATTAGCTTTTATTAAGCATGGCAATACATTACATCTATCAGTGTAACACTGTCTGAATGCCTCTTAGACCATGCTGCTGACATGGTCTAACAGGCTACCATAGCCAGCAAAAGTAGGTGTCATTATTTGACCTCAGGATGTCATGGCAACGATTGGGACCGCACTACGTCTCCCAGCCTTCTAAATGCAGCGATCGCATTAGGGGGTTAATTATCCAGGGGCAGTGCGGTACCAACCCTCGTTGTCACAGCTGGAAATCAGCTATCACCTAAGCCGAGCTCCAGACGGCGATAGTGCAGGCACAATTCCTGTGCCCCACATAATGGCCATGACGTACCTATAAGTCATTGGTCAAGAAACCCTTCCAGACCATGAAGTATGGGTACGTCAAAGGTCGTAAAGGAGTGAAGGCTAAGTAAAAAACATTTGATTTTCAGTAAACAAAAAGCCCTTTGTTTGCAATTCCTGTGGCGTCCATTTTTATTCATTAGTGGTTATTTAAATTTACAAGGCCAAATACAGTTTTTCTGCAGTAAAGAAATGAACTGTATATGAAAAAAGGAGATTTTTGTGTACTCACCGTAAAATCCTTTTCTCTTAGCCTCTAATTGGGGGACACAAGACCATGGGTGTTATGCTGCTGTCCACCAGGAGGCGACACTAGGCATAATCTGTAAAAGATTAACAGTGGCTCCTCCTCTGCAGTATACACCCCTGGAGCAGGCAGTGCTTTAGCCAGTTTTGTGCTAAAGCAGTAGGAGAGTTAACAGATAAGAACAGTAAAACAGGGGCCTGTAACCACGCAGGCAACCTGTGTAAACAGATATATCTAACAAGGTAATAACATGTAACAAGGCCTGAAATTAAACAGGCACATGTGTAAACCGGTAAGAGTTAGCAGATTAGTAACAGTACAGCAAGGCCTGTAACGAAGCAGGCACGTCTGTAAACAGTGAAGAGTTAACGAAGTAATAATCGTATGACAAGGCCTCTAACTAAACAGGCTCACAGTACTACAAGGCCTGTAACCAAACAGGCACAAGTTTAAACTGTCAGCTAGTAACAGAGTGACAGTAGGCAAACATGTGTAAACATGTTAATCCTGTAACAGTTGAGAAGCTATGTGAGAATTGTAGAAAAGGCCCACGAGGGTAATAGGGTGAGTGCTGTGTCCCCCAATTAGAGGCTAAGAGAAAAGGATTTTACGGTGAGTACACAAAAATCTCCTTTTCTCCTTCGCCTCATTGGGGGACACAGGACCATGGGACGTCCCAAAGCAGTCCCTGGGTGGGAAAAAAGCAATGGAACTAGTAACACTGAGCATGGTCAGTGAAGAACTATGCACCAACAAGCATCCTGCTGCCACCTGGAGGGCGTGCCTACCCAGACCTGCGTTAGCCGAGGACTGAGTGCAAGCAATGTAACGGCTGAGTATGTGCGTAGGCTGACTGTTTGGTTGCCTATACGCTTGTTGCACTGACACCTGGTGTCGAAGGGCCTAGGAGGCCCTCACGGCCGTTGTGCCTTGACACTGCCGGAAGGGATGAGTTTTCGATGGTCTAAGCGTCTTGGATGGTGAGACGAATCCATCTGGTTAGAGTAACCTTAGAAGCAGACGTGTTTTTATGTCTGCCCTCTGGAAGAAGGAAGAAAGAGAATCCGACCTCCTCGAAGGGCACTGTCCTTGATACCTAGATGCGTAGAGCCGTAACAAAGTCCTGCATATGTAAGTCCTTTGCAATCGGATGGACTGGAGTCGGGTGCAGCGATGGCAGAGAGACGTCTTTAAGTAGGTGGAAGGAATATACCGCCTTTAGAAGGATGGAAACAGCCGCTGGACAATCTTGTCCAAGTGGAAAACCAGAAAGATGGTTTACATGAGAGCGCTGCAAGTACAGATACCACTGCAGAGAAAAGTAATTGCCACCGAAACATACCCTGTTTGGATGAGAATGCCAAGGGTAATATCCCATGGAGGCTCAAAAGGTGGTTCTTATAGGGCCATGAGGACGAAGTTCAGATCCCCACGGGTGTAGTCCTGTGGTATGGAGACCTTAAATGGCAGACCCTTCGAAGGAAAGATTTCTTAGAAGTCTGGTGGCAAGTCGTGTTTAGACGAAGGTGAAACGGGCTGAAACCTGCTGTGTGAGAGACCCTAAGGACAGACCTGAGTCTAGGTTTGAGTGGAAGAAACTGAGAGTTCTTGGTATGAGATAGGGCCAAGGGGAATGACCTCTAGAGGTGTCCCAAGCAAGAAAAAACAAAAGAAAACGATTACACATGTGTGGTGGTATATCGTTGATAAGGCTAGATTCCTCGCTGTGACTATGGTCGTTACAATATCCTGGGAAAAAACCCTTGGGTTAACTTCCAGGTGTCAAGAGCTACACCATTAATTTAAGAGTTGAGGAATTCTGAGGGAGAAATGGCCGAGAGAGAGCAGGTCTGGACTATTAGTCGTCCTGGTACTGCTGCTATGAATTGGATGAAATCTGTGTACCAAGCGCATCTGGGCCAGTGTGAGACCACAATGATGATGCGGCAACATTCTTGTTTGCTTTTCCGCACTATTCTGGTAGTGGGGAAAAAATATAGGGAAGACGGCTACAGGTCCATTCTTGGACTAGTGCGTCTGTCCTATTGACAGCGGGTCCATTTGGCCACAAAGGTTGGAACCTTGGCATTGAGGCATGACTCCGTCAGGTTCACATCTGTGGTTTCCTGGCGCTGGCAGCCTTGACGGAGGACATCTGGATGAAGGGACCGTTTCCCTGTAAAGGACAACTGCTGGTAATTAGCCAGCCACCCAATGGGTACATGTGGGATAAGAACCAGCACCATGTGCTCATTAAGGCGGCTGGAACCAGCAACCACCAGCCCACTAGGCTACGGAGCCCCTTGTCTTGATAGGAAATCCCCTTTCCGGATGTGTACACCTGGTATGAGAACAACTGACAGTACAGTGTTCAAGAATTCCACCCAGTGAAGGATGTGGCGAACATCTGTCGTCCCTTGGAGACTGCGGGTTCCACCCTGGTGGTTGACATACGCCACGTCTGTGGCATTGTCTGACTGTATCCTGACATTTCCAACTGCCAGAAGATGACTGAATGATTTCATTACTAGAAATACTGCCCGAATCTTCGTAGATTGAGGTTTTTATGTCTGCCCTCTGGAGACTACTGCCATGTGCATTGTGATGGGGGTACATCGCACCACATGCTGTTGTTGTGCCATGCCTGAGCATGGATGATTGAAAAGGCCGGAGATGCAGTAAAGCCAATGGAACTGCCTCCCATGCTGCCACTATATTGTCTAGGACTTTCATGGCAGCATGGGAGGCAGGACTTTCAAGGAGTCAGGAGACCGCTAAAAGAGACTGCAGATTCCCAGACGAAGAATCTGTGCTTTGTCTGGGGAAATTTGACCAGAGCTGTGGATGCTGTGTGTCCAATATGGCTGAGACTCCATATGTGATGCTGCAGCATGTGGCCGTCAGAAGTACGCAGTGGAGCTGGGACTCCTGGAGTGTGTGTGCTGTGCTGCAGCATGTGCCTTGGAATTGTGGTAGACTTGTGGAGGTTGATCCATCAACCAAGTGTTCTTAACGTGCACAGTGAAGGTGACATTGTGTTCACAATCCCTGAAAGTCATGTATTGATGAAGAAGTCGTCCAGATATGGGAGAGTGCTGGAATGCATTAAAGGCATTGCCAACTTCAGGCTGGGAAAAACTTCGTACTCATGCACTTCAGGTCTCACGGTAGTCTCTTTTGACTCCTGAGGCGAGACGGGACAGACTGCGTGGAAGAAGTTTCGGGCTACGGCCATACGGGGGACAGAAGGGCCCTTCCATTGGGTTAATGCAGTCGGATGTCTGCGAAGTCCTGCTTCGGAGCGGGCTGTGCAGAGTGTTTGCGCGTGTTATCTCAACCCAAGTACCTAATATAGGTGAAGTGAGGAGATTGGCAGCTGGGCTCGAGTTTTGTTTTTGTAGTTTGGGAAGGGAGGCCGGGTAGGCCTTGTGCAGTCGCAATTTCAACCCAAGTCCCCAACAGAGGAGAGTCGAGGAAGGGGTATGGCATATAGCAATCTCGGCTACGACCCAGCGCCCCCAACAGCGGGAAGCTGAGTAGGGAGTATGTTGTGGGACGTAGGTGCCAGAGACCCGTAGCTGAATTACCCATGCAGCTGCGGATGACGGTGTTTCAGCCTGCGTCTTGTGATACTTGGCTGTCTTACCGCCAACCAGAACTCCAGCGGTGGAGTCTGGAGAGGATTGTCGAACAGTCCTGGGACGCCTTACAGTTGTCAGGCAATTGTAGGTTACATCAACTACAACAGTGGGGGGCCTAGGAAGGAACCTGTTAGTTAGACTCGTATTAAGTCTACCACAACCTAATTGTACCAGCTGTGTGGGGGCCCGGGAAGGGGTATGTTGGACGAGTATTTGAGACGTTTGAATATCAACTGGGGTCTGCCAACGCTGGGGGACCGAGGAAAAGACATGTCGGTGTCTTACTTCAACCTAGCTCCCCCCAGGGTAAAGCCAAAAGGTTGGATAGGTGCATCAACAGGTACCTGCATCTGGCCCGGTGGTAGGAAAAAACACAATACATGCGGTGGCCCGTGAGCTGGTCAGAGAGACCTTGCATGTACCGCTCCGGGAATTAGGGATGTGATTACTACTGTAGAAATAGTTACACTGCTCCTCGTAGTATTATATTGCTCTTTACATGGTGTACCAAGGGGGAACAAGCTGGAGCAGGAATATCACTGCTGATTGTCCTGCCGTTTCCGTTGGGAGACTGCCGCTGTGTGTATTGTACCTTCCAGAGACCCGGTGCGTGTGCCCCACAGCGAGTGCTGTGCTCATTGTACCCCCGCAC
>JARQOC010000002.1:488610260-488651601 GCA_033576535.1 Allobates femoralis
GAAGAGACTGATGAAGTTGTGATATGTAAGAGCCAGAAAGAATGTTCCACTGTTTGTAAGGAGGAAGGACTTAGTAATGTTACAATTAAAACACATGGGTCTCCTTCTGACGAGCATGTAGATGCACATTTTGTAGGATTCCTGAAAAGGGACAAAATTAAAAAGAAAAAGAAGAAAAATAAAACAGACCATGATGCTGCCGAGAAAGGATCCCCAAAGAAGAGCTGTAAAAAGAGACAGTCCTCAGAATCGGACATAGAAAGTGTCATGTACACCATCGAAGCTGTTGCAAAAGGAGATTGGAGTGTTGAAACACCGTCATCTTCCCCTGCAAAAAAGTACGTTCTGCTGCTAGTCCCAAACATGACTCCTCAGAGGTAAAGCCAACAAAGAAAAAAACTGAAATTTAAAGAGAAAAAAGAGAAATCAACAGAGTTCACCAAAGAATTGATGGAGCCTGAGGCCATCATATATGCCTCAGAGTCCGAACTGCAGGATGACCTAAAAGATGAACCACTATCTCCTACAGAGGATGTTCTCCAGTCACATCTGCCGGAAATGCTGAAGTCAGACGACTGTGACAGTAATAGAAAGTCTGAGGCGTGTGGATCAAGGAAGTCCGAACGGTCCTGCAAAGGGGCTCTGTATAAAACGCTAGTCTCCGAGGGAATGTTGACTACTTTACGAGCAAATGTTGACCGAGGTAAGATACATAGCCCAATGTACCTAGCTATATAATAATAGATTGAATCTGTAAGATATGATGATAATACATACTGGCATTATGTATATGTAAGTGTATCTCACTGATACGTGTGAAAGTACAGACATAACTTTTAATTGCACAGGTCTGCAAGGGTCAAATTGTTTAAAAGGGTTGACTTTTATACACGTTCAATCTCTGAACTCCAAAAAACTTTTTAAAAATTTCCATAATTTTTTCATAAACACTGACTCCATAGCTTTTTCTTATGCCATACTTAGACCCCTTTACGTGACCTATGGTGGATGGTTTTGGTGTCATTGGACTGGTTAGAAGTTAATGGACGCAGTGCTGCGATTGGCTGCTATGGGCAGAGAAGATTTTCTTAACCCAGCATCCAAAGAGTGTGGTGGTGTCCAGCCATAGCATATCTCTCATTTTACCTCAGCAGTATAAGAGATGAAAGCGGTTTTGTGATTGGTTGTTATGAGCATTAAAGACATATTTTTCTTTTTTAGTCACAATTCATAAAAATGTGATGGTGGCTATAACATCCAATCAGAGCATAGCTTTCATTGTACCTCAGTAGTATGAGACCTGAAAGCTGCACTGTATGGTCTGAAGAGAAGATTGAGAGCTTTCATTTTAGTGTGCCTGTGATCTTAAGGGAACCACGAAATCATAGTGATGACTGCTACTTTTGTAGATTCAATGTGGAGGGATTCAACATTAAAAATAAGAAGGAAATTATATATCCAAACCTCACATCAGCAATTCATGCTTTATCTCACGGACCAGGAGTACCTGTGCCTTCACCCCGGAGAAACTTGAAGATACACCTGATGCCAAAGACCTTCATGATGGTCCCAATGAGCCACAGCTTTTTTCACAGCTTGAAATAAATGATATTGTCAGGGACTTGGACCTTCCTATGCTACTGCATAATAGCAGCAAGTGTTCTTCAGTACCTGTAGGGAATTCTGTGCACTTGAAGGAAAGTTGTGAGAATTTAGAATTTAATCTCAAGAAACAATTACGAGGCTCATGCATGGTCAATATGTGGTGATCAGTTCCATATTTTCTCCTTGAGCAGCAAGGAGGATACAAGAAATACCTATGCTTTTTGTGTGGATGGGGCAGTTGGCATAGGAATCATATCTGTAGACAAAAAAAGTTGGCCAACAAGAACATTTTTGCAACCCGGACCCAAGAACAAAGTGTTGGAAAGTTTAGTTGATCCCACTAACATTCTCCTGCCACCATTCCACATTAAGCTTCGACTAATAAAGAATAAGTACTCGTGTACTCACATTTCAGTGACTGTCCGAAACAACACTGTGGGAACATATTTTTGTGGGTCCAAATATTCATAAGTTAATGAAGGCCGATTGTTCAAAACAAAATTGAAATTGAAAGCAGTTGAGAAAAGAGATAGGGATTCGTTTACTGAACTTGTGAAGACATTTTTAGGTAACAACAAGGATCCAAAATGTAAGTGCATCATGGAGAACATGCTGAAATGTTTTAAAGTCTTGGGTTGTCTGATGAATTTAAAGTTACGGTACATATTTTACATTCCCATTTGGACTACTATTCTGAACACTTTGGTGCAATTTGCAAAGACTGAGGAAAAAGATTTCATTAGGGTGTCAAGGAAATGGAACGAAGATGGAGGACCACTGTTGGATGCTTAACAGAGAAGATCAAAATGATACCTGTAGAATAGGTTTTAGTGATTTATCTGGTATAAAATTAATGATGGATTTCTTATGCAAATGTTGGAGCTTTGGTCTACCCTATGTGCACTGAGCTCTTTTCCACTTGGTTACTCCCCCTTAGTGTCCATACTGAGGACTGTCATATCTTGATTGAACTCTGCAGTCACAGGCAGCAGCTGTAGACTGGATCTAGTAATGAAAAATCAAAATGACACTATATGAGTTCAGCTGAAGTGAAAAACTTTTTGATCACCTTTTTTTCTATCTTTTTGTATCATGGATGAATAAAAAAACAATAAATCTGGAATTGTTTTCAAAGAATTATTGAATGGATGAGTTGGAAGGGACCTCCAGGGTCATTGTGTTCTACCCCCTTCTCAAAGCAGGATTCATGAAATCATCCCAGACAGGTGTCTGCCCAGCCTGTGTTTGAAGACTTCCACTGAAGGGAACTCACCACCTCTCGTCACCGCCTGTTCTATTTATTGATCACCTTCACTGTCAAAATCGTTTTTCTAATATCTAATCTGTATCTTCTCCCTTTTAGTTTTTTGCATTGTGTTTCCATGTGCAAATTAGAATAAGGAGATTATCGCTACACTGTGACATCCCTTCAAATATTTGCAGAATGCAATTAAGTCTCTACTTAGCTCCTTTTTTTTTGCAAAAAAAAACATTTCCAGATCCTTTAACTTCCTCAGGACCTAGTTTGCAGTCCGCTCACCATCCTGGTATTTCTCTGAATTTGTTCCAGTTTTTCAATGTCTTTTATTAAAATGTGGTGCCCAGAATGTAGTATTAGAGGGAGATTATTACTTCAGGTGATCTAGACTCTATACTTCTGTTAATACATCCCAGAATTTTCTTTTTTGCTGCTGCATCACTTTGTTGACTCATGTACAGTCTGTGAGCTATTCATACACCCAAGTCTTTTTCACATGTGCTGTTGCTTAGTTATATTGCTCCCATTCTGTAGATGTTATTTTGGCTTTTCCTGCCCAGATGTATATCTATTAGTAACTTCCCAATCTTCCAGTTTACCTAGATCCTTCTGGATTCTATCTGTCTTCTCTCGTGTTTGCGATCTCTCTTAGCTTTGCATCATCTGCAAATATTATTAGTTTATCTATATCATTTATAAAAATGTTGACCAACACTGGAACCAAGACAGAGTCTTGTGGTACCCCACTTGAAACACTCTTCCAATTGGATGTGCAACCATTTTATACCACTCTTTGAACACGATCACTGAGCCAGTTATGAAGCCACCTAACTGTCAATCCCATATTTGATATATGTTTCAGTAAGGATAGTATTAAAGAGGTTGTCTGGTCTAAAATAATAATTCTGCAATCACTTTATGTGATTGCAGACTTATCAATTCTCCTAGTGCCTGCACTGTGTGCTCTGAGGACTTGTGGTATCTAAGCTGGGAATGGACTGCATTTATATGGTAAGCATGTTTGCGGCAACAACACTAATAGTGGGCACCGCCTGGCATAATGTAAGTGTGTGGAGCAAGGCCATGCTCACTAGATGGCCGCTTCTACCAGTCAGACACACCCTCTCCACCTGTATTGACTTGGGCCATGTCCACTAGTCATGTTGTTGCTGGGAGCTTGCATACCGCATAATTGTGGTCCGTTCCCAGCTTAGAAACCAGCGAATCTTTGCAGCGCGCAGAGCAGGCATAGAGTGACTGCAGAATTATAATTTTAGACTGGACAACCCCTTTAAATACTTTATGAACTTCTTTGCAGAAGTCGAGAAATACTATATCTACCACATTTCCCTGATCCACCCATTCAGTGATTCCATCCTAGAAGGAAATTAGATCAGTTGTTGGCCCGATTCTAACTCATCAGGTATTCTAGACTATGTATGTAGTTTATTTATGAAGATTTAAGAATAATGCAAAGGGAAGCTGGGTTTCAGTGCTGCGCCAATATCGCTGATTGCTGGCAAGGGAACCGGCCGGGCACAACGAATCAGCAAAGTGTGGTTGAAATGCCGCGCCAATTTGCGGGCAAACTGTCCTTGTTGCTGATTGATTGGTCAGGCCAGCCGCCCGCGACTAGCGACCTAGGATTTGCGTTACAGACAAACAGACAAAAGTAGACAATTATATAGTAGATACCTACAGCAGTACCGGTGTGCAACGGTGCCAGTGAGCAGTGGTGCCGGAGTCCAGGAGGGGACAGCGGGCGGGTGCGGTCAGGAGAGGGCCAGGGCACAGCAGGCAGGAGGGGGTCAGGGAAGAGCGGACGGGTCCGGGCAAAAGGGGGCTCGGGGACAGCGGGTGAGTGCGGGCAGGAGGGGGCCGGGGAATAGCGGCTGGGTGAGGGCAAGAGGGGGCCCCTCCTGCCCACACCCGGCCTCTGTTCCACGGTCCACTCCTGCCCGCAGCAGAGTGCTTACCAGAGTATACAGGGGCTCTGTGGTTAGCAGAGTATACGGTCGCTGAGTGGTTAGCACTGCGCGGTGGCTCAGTGGTTAGCACTTCGCGGTGGCTCAGTGGTTAGCACTGCGCGGTGGCTCAGTAGTTAGCACTGCGCGTTGGATCAGTGGTTAGCACTGCGCGGTGGATCAGTGGTTAGCACTGCGCGGTGGCTCAGTGGTTAGATCTGCGCGGTGGCTCAGTGGTTAGCACTGCGCGGTGGCTCAGTGGTTAGCACTGCGCGGTGGCTCAGTGGTTAGCACTGCGCGGTGGCTCAGTGGTTAGCACTGCGCGTTGGCTCAGTGGTTAGCACTGCGCGATGGCTCAGTGGTTAGCACTGCGCGGTGGCTCAGTGGTTGGCACTGTGCGGTGGCTCAGTGGTTGGCACTGCGCGGTGGCTCAGTGGTTAGCACTGCGCGGTGGCTCAGTGGTTAGCACTGCGCGGTAGCTCAGTAGTTAGCACTGCGCGGTGGATCAGTGGTTAGCACTGCGCGGTGGATCAGTGGTTAGCAAAGTATGGTCGCTCAGTGTTTAGCACTGTACTGTGGCTTAGTGTTTAGCACTGTACGGTGGCTCAGTGGTTAGCAGTGAGTGTGGTGGGCAGAGTGGTAAGCGCAGCAGCGTGGTGGGCAGAGTGGTTAGCGCAGCAGCGCGGGGGGCAGGATGGAGCGAGCGGGGCAGGATGGTGCCAGCAAAGCAGGATGGTGGGGGGGGGCAGGATGGAGCCGGCGGGGCAGGCTGATGGCGGGGCGGGCAGGATGGTGGTGGGGGTGCAGTATGGATGCAGGGGGGGCAGGATGGATGCGAGGGGGGGGGGCAGGATGGATGCAGGGGGACAGGATGGAGCGGGCGGGGCAGGATGGAGCCGGCGGAGCAGGATGGAGCCGGCGGAGCAGGATGGAGCCGGCGGGGCAGGATGGAGCCGGCGGGGCAGGATGGAGCCGGCGGGGCAGGATGGAGCCGGCGGGGCAGGATGGAGCCGACGGGGCAGGATGGAGCCAGCGGGGCAGGATGAAGCCAGCGGGGCAAGATTGATGCGGGGGGGTGGCAGGATGGATGCGGGGAAGGGGGGGGGCAGGATGGATGCGGGGGGGGGGGGCAGGATGGATGTGGGGGGGCTGCATGTATGCGGGGGGGGGGCAGGATGAAGCCGGCGAGGCAGGATGGATGCGGGGGGGCAGGATGGAGCAGGCTGGGGGGAGGGGGAAGGATGGAGCAGGCGGGGGGGGCAGGATGGAGGCGCTCCTCTCTCCCCGCGGCCCCCCTCCCTCTGCCCCGCCCCCCGCGGCCCCACTCTCCCGGCCCCCCCGCTCCTGATGTGACCGATCAGCTGACCGGTTTCCCAGGCAATGACAGGTCCTGTCCTAGGAGATAGAAGACAGATTGAGCGCGGCTGCGGAGGGTGAGTATCCTTATGGGCTTTTTTTATTTTTATCATCATTGAGGAGCAGGGGGAGTGGGGGCCGCGGGGAGCGAGGGGGGCAGAGGGAGGCGGGGCCGCGGGGAGCGAGGGGGGCAGGAAGAGCGGCTCGAGGCAGGAGGGGCAGTAGGGTGTGGGGCGCAGGAGAGGCCGCCGATGGCAAGAGTGGGGCAGTATTAGCCCCGCTCTCGCTAACGGTCGGCCATCTTGCTTTGGGATACAGCCGGCTTCCGTCAGGATGTGACGTCATTTCGATGACATACTGACTGAAGCTGGCTTAGGGTTTTATTAGAATAGATTGTTACTGATTGTGCAGTGAGAACTTAATTTAACAAAATCTGACATCCTTCTTGGACAAGTCTACCCTTTAGAACATCCAGCCATTGGACCATTCCTACCATGTTTCTGAGTCTAAAATCTGCCTTTCTGAAGTCCAACCTTAACGTTCTTGCAGGTCTTCCTCCTTTTGTAACCCAAATTCATGGATAGCATGATCCTAAATTTCCAGCCACCTTTACTTCCTCAACAATGTCCTCACTGTTGCTAAGAATTAGGTCCAAGATGCAGATCCTCTTATTCTCATGTCTACCTTTTGAAAGACAAAGTCCATGGGAGACGATCAGAATTTTCTTTACCCATTAATTTTACCTGAGAGATTCCTAACAAATATCTGGATATTTAAAGTGTAACTGCCATTTCAATTTTTGTTTAATAATTATGTAGATCAAGTGATTAAAATAAACTTTAAAATATACTTAAGTGAAATCTGAAAGATTTCATAAACCTTTCATAAGATGTCCCCACTAGACTGTTCCTAAACCTGACATATGCTCATTCTCAGTGAGAATGAGCTTCTCGCACACACTGAATACGGCCATATAACCATATAAAACAGGAGGGGGCAGGGTCTACACACTGTTCTCAGCTGATGAGTGCACTAGATTACCTCCGGTAAAGGACCTTCCAGGCTGTCAGCACAAAGCTGCTGCGATTTTATCTCCTGCATTCACATCACTATGCTCCATGGTATCAGTGAGAAGCTGTGTGGGGGGCCATCAGCTGCTAGCTCAGAGCAGAGTGATCTTAATGCAGGAGATAAAATCACAGAAGCCTGATGAGCCTCCTGAAGTCTGAGGTAAACTGACTATACACTGATCTCCTGTACCCAGTCACTCTGTGTAAGCTCCACCCCCCCCCACACACTCTTATATGCGAGGATTAGAAACACCGTAGTGGGGACATCTTCTAGAAGGTTTTTGAAAGGTTTTCTTCCAGATTTTACTTATGAAGTATATTTGAAAGTTTTTTAAAATCACTTGCTCTGCATTATTAAATAAAAATTTAAATGGTGGTTACACTTTAAAATCTCCCATCATTTCTTTGTCATACTTTCTGTGAGAACAAAGACATCTGAAGTAAAAATAATTCATCCATATCTTCAGACTGTCCAGGTGCCACCTACGATAGTCTCCTTTCTGTTCTTCTCTCCTTGAATTCTTACCCAAACAGTTTCTACAGAGCTATCATTCTCTGATGCTTTGAATTTTCTGGAGATATATGCTTTGCTAACATACAGTGCAACACCTCCTCCCCTCTTGTTAAGCCTGTTTCTTATAAATAAGCTTTAGCCTTTAAAGCATAACCGTCATTTAAATTTTATTTAATAGTAAAGGAGAGGAAGTGAATATAATCATATACTTTATTAATGAAATCAGGAGGAAAACCACTAAAAAAAATCATCCACAAGATGTCCTCATCAGGCTGTTTGTGAAGTTAATTCTCCTTATCTCCTTCTTCAGAGGGCATGTCCTAAGATGCTTTCACCATAGAGATGATAAAACTGTCAAATTAACTCATGCCAGCACCTCAATTCACATGGCTCTGCTCGGTGCTATCACAGAGCAGAAGCCATGTGAAAGAAGCAGTCAAATAAGATCTCACAGCAGCTGTTTGAGCTCAGCAGGATGCCAATATGAGGTAACTTGACAGTGGTCTTATCTGTGTGAACTCAGCTTAGGACATGCCCTTTGAAGACGGAGGTAAGTAGAATAAGCTTCACAGACAGCCTGCTGAGGACATCTTGTGGAAGTTTTTTTTTAGTGGTTTCCCTCCTGATTTCATTAATAAAGTATATGGGAAGGTGATTATAATCACTTGCTCTACATTACTATTAAATAAAAATGTAAACGACGGTTATGCTTTAAGGTTTGTATTCCAATCGTGTATCGTCCCACCCAGTTTAAGTAATGCCTATGACATCATATTTCTTTTCCTGTATTAGTAGCTCCAGTTTACTTTGTTTGTTTCCCATACTCTGGGCATTTGTATGGACACAGTTTGTAGTCAGTTTTCTGTTTTTGTTTATTGTCTTTGTATTTTATTTCTACTTCTAATCGCAGGGTTCTCAAAAGAATGTATTAGGCTACGTTCACAGATTTGCGTATGTTGCTGCGCTTTTTTGCGCGCGCTTTTTGCCGCGTTTTTCGGCCGCGCAAAAAAGTGCAGCAAAATACGCAGGGGCTTTCACACACTGCGCTTTCTTTCCCCCAGAAAGCGCAGTGATGTCACAGAGGGGAGGAAGAATCCTGCTTCCTCCTCCCCTCTGTGACATGTGTGACCGCCCCATTAGACTTCACAGTGTATTAATATACACTGTGAAATCAAAATTAAACAAAAGCAAGTTAATGAAAAATAGAAAAGAATCAATACTTCACCTCTCCGACGCCTTCTCCCGCTGTGCGATCTCCGATTCCAAGTGAGATCTCTTCTGACAGGACCTGTGATGACGTCAGAGGGGGGCGTTCCCGGGGCGGTCCCATCGCTGATTGGCTGCTCGCGGTCATGTGATATCACATGACCGCGAGTGCCCGGGAACGCCCCCCCTCTGACGTCACCACAGGTCTTGTCAGAAGAGATCTGACTTAGAACCGGGGATCGCACAGCGGTAGAAGGCGTCGGAAGGTAAGTATTGATTCTTTTTTATTTTTCACACACTTGCTTTTGTTTAATTTAGATTTCACAGTGTATATTAATACACTGTGAAATCTAATGGGCGGCCACAGCTGTCACAGAGGGGAGGAGGAAGCAGGATTCTTCCTCCCCTCTGGGAGAATACGCAGTAGTAGCTGCGTAAACAATTGACATATCAAGTATTTTTACGCAATGTCTGCACTGCAAAGTGAATTTCCCATTCACTTTGCAGGCAGACAAAAGGCACATTGCGTATTTTGAAAAGCGCGCGTAAAAAAACGCGGCAAAATACGCAATGTGTGAACGCAGCCTTAGATGCATACTTTCATCTGGCCAAATATTTCCCATTCCATATTGCTCTGGGTTAAAGCTCTTCTGATGAGTGTAGTAAGACATCTACCAAATATGTGTTTTCCTGTTTTCGAAAAAACGCAAATCATCTCTAGCAAGGAGTCAATCATACAGATTATTCACTCCATGGTCAAGAAAACCAAACCATTGCTGATGACACCAATTTCTTTCATTAACTGAGAGGTACCAACAATTTGGACCACATGTATATACATGTATAGTTATTTTTATTATTTAAGTGGGAAAAAAAATTCAGAAATTTGTCCGCCCCCCCCAAAAAAAAATTACACATTTGGTGCCCTTTGACCCATAAGACTCTTGTTTTTCAGAATCTGGGCCTTTGCGAGAGCTTATTTTTTCATGTCTTGAGCTGATGTTTTTAATTATAACAGCTTGGTGAAGGTGCTGTGCTTGGATAGGCTGTTATTGCATATTCATGCCATGTTGCAGCAACCAAAAAAAAAAAAAGCGTAATTCTTGTTTTTTTTTTTATTTTATTCTGTTATTCAATTTACTGATCAGATTCAATTATTCTGTATATTAATAGATAGAGCATATCTCAACATGGCGATACCAAATATGCAATGGGGGGTATTCTGTTTTTTATTTTCATTGGGGCAAAAGGGGGTAATTTGAGCCTTTGTGTTTATGTTTTTTCTTAAATTCATATTTGTAAAAACGTTTTATTTTTCCATACCTTTTATTGTTTTTACTAGTCCCGTTAGGTGACTTGAAGCTGCCACTGTCTGATCACTTGTACTATACAGAGCAGTGCATCAGCATGGCTCTGTACAGCACCAGTGATCTCCTGTGAACAGCGGTGCTCAGCCAGCGTTCACAGGAAGTGAGTCATGACAGAGATGGGTAATTTCCAAGCTGTCATGACAACAATGGCGCAATCACATCAAGGGGCCGCCGATGGGAGCAGGGAATGGCACGATCCCCACTGGTGCATGTTAAATCATGTTGTCAGAGATTGACAATGCAGTTTAACTAGTTAACAGGAGCGGTTGGATCTCAATCCACTTGCGCCTCCTAGCTGCACATGTTGGCTAATCAGATCATTTGACTTGCAGGGAACAGCATGGTCTGAGTGTGTAAGCCTGCATTAAAGGTAGGGACACAACTATGGTATAAATATACATATTTGCTTGAGAAGGAGTTAGGCTGGCTTCACAATTGCGTTCCCCTCCGTAGCTTTCTGCGGAGGGGAAACTCCATGTGAGCGCAGCCACCGCAAGCCCCTATGTTTATATTGGGGACGCATGGTGCTGCACTCGACTGCGCATGACGGTGCGCTCCCATTCATTTGCCTTTGTGATTTGTACGCATGCGCATGCTTGCGTACAAATCATACATTGTCGTCTGCACCAGGAACGCGACATGTCGCGTTCCTGGGGGGGACGAGAGAGAGTGATTCGTACGCAAGCATGCGCATGCGTACAAATCACAAAGGCAAATGAATGGGAGCGCACCGTCATGCGCAGTCAAGCGCAGCACCGTGAGTCCCCATTATAAACATAGGAGCTTGCGGTGGCTGCGCTCACATGGAGTTTCCCCTCCGCAGAACGCTGAGGAGGGGTAAGCAAATGTGAAGCCAGCCATAAACCTCCAGCTACCATGGCAACCCATTGGCACTCTGCGATCACACTGTGGGGGTCTGACTGAGTAAGCAATTTCTCTCTATCAAGCTTCTTATATGTGTGGCCGGTAGCAACTATGGCATGGAAAGAGTGGATTTTTTAATGGGAGCCCAGCTGTATGTAACAACTGGCTTGTGCTGCAGATAGTATGGGGACAGTTTTTGTTCCTATTCAATTCTTGTGCCATACAGGTGTGGCTTGATGCTGTAAATAACACATCATGACATACATGTACGGCTGGATGCATGAAATGCTTAAGTCATGTCGCACTTACTTATTGGAGCAGCGATTACAGGGAAAAAAAATTAACTTGTATCATCACTGGAGCTGCATCCTTGCAGTCATTGAGGTGGTGCGTAGGCTGTTACAGTCACCACTCAGCATGGTTGTAATCACTTCACTTAACTTTGATTGACAGACGTCTCTACAGCATGTAGCGTATCTGTGCAGAGTAGGCTGTCAACTAAAGTGTAAGTAAGTACTTCAGCGCGCTCACAATATACTGAGCCATGATTGTAACCGATTACTGTACCGCCCATATGTCTATAAGCATGTGGCTGCAGGGACAATATAACATAATTTTCCCCCTGCAGCCACTGCTCCAGTAAGTTAGCTAGACATGAAGTTAATGCTGTTAACCTGCAGATACAGAACTAATCTGCAGGTAAACAGCATTATAGTGGGTTTAAAGGCGTTTTAAACGCGTTATCCGGCAGAAAAATATTTTTGGCAAATGGCTTAGAGTGGTTTAAAGAGATGAAAAAAATTATACCTCTCAACACACAGGAGATAGCCAGACACTAGCTAAAGACAGGCCTAGCTCCAGCCAGGGATTGACTGAGCAAGCACATTGTGCTCTAAAATGGGACCAGGAGTAGAGACTGTGTCCGATAAGCATCTGAGCGGGGTGGAAAAGGATTAGAAAGGTGGGAATGGCTGCTCCTATTTTAAACCACAATAAAAAATTCAGAATGGGCAACCCCTTTTATTGGCTCTTTCCATTACAAACAGCAATGGCAAAATTGTATACAGCTCTGGCAAAAATTAAGAGACCACTGCAAAATGTTCAGTTTCTCTGATTTTTCTCTTTCTATGTATATTTTTGAGTAAAATACATATTGTTCTTTTATTCTATAAACTACTGACAACATGTCTCTGAAATTCAGAGCTAAAAATGTATTTATTTGCAGCAAATGAGAAATCCTCAAAATAATAAAATAATAAAAAAGAAACAGTGCTTTCAGACCTCAAATAATACAAAGAAAACAAGTTCATATTAATTTAGAAACAACAATACTAATGTTTTAACTCTGGAAGAGTTCAGAAATCAATATTTTGTGGAATAAGCATGATTTTTAATCTCAGCTTTCATGCGTCTTGGCATGCTCTCCACCAGTCTTTCACACTGCTTTTGAGTGATCTTATGGCACAAAACTCCTGGCACAAAAACGTTTAAGCAGTTTTTCTTTGTTTGATGACTTGTGACTATCCATCTTCCTCTTGATTACATTCCAGGGGTTTTTAATGGGGTTCAGGTCTGGAGATTGGGCTGGCCATGACAGGGTCTGGATGTGGTGCTCCTTCATCCACACATTGATTGACCTAGATGTGTGGCATGAGGCATTGTCCTGCTGGAAAAAACAGTCCTCAGAGTTGGGGAACAGTGCCTGAGCAGAAGGAAGCAAGTGTTTTTCAAGGATAACCTTGTATGCAACTTGATTCATACGTCCTTCGCAAAGATTGACCTGCCCAATTCCAGCCTTGCTGAAGCATCCCCAGATCATCACCGATCCTCCACCAAATTTCACAGTGGGTGCAAGACACTGTGGCATGTACACCTCTCCAGGTGTCCGTCTAACCATTAGATGACCAGGTGTTGGACAAAGCTGAAAATTAGATTAATCAGAGAAGATTACCTTACTCCACCCCTGTATGGTCCAATCCTTATGGTCTTTGGCAAACTTCAGCTTTTGTTTCTCATTGATGAAAGGCTTTTTTCTAGCTTTACATGATTTGAGCCCTGCCTCTAGAAGCCTGTTACAAACTGTTCTTGCCATTCACTTCACCCCAGCTGCCATTGGCCATTCCTTTTGTAGGTCACTTGATATCATCCTGCAGTTGCTGAGTGACATTCGAATAAGATGATGGTCATCCTGGTCAGTGGAGAGTCGCTTTCACCCTCTGCCGGTCTGCAGCTTTGTTATCCCCAATGTCTGCTGCTTGAACTTGTTGTAATGGACTGCCGTCCTAAAAATGTTAAGGATGGAGGCAACATGACGCTCACTGCATTCCTCTGCTAGTCTGTCAGACATGTAGAGATGGTGATTTTTAGAAAACTGAGCAGTGATCTCTTAATTTTTGCCAGAGATGTATTGAAGGTGCAAGAACCATTCTTAATCAAGGCAATCCAATGCTGGTTTTCATATAAATGATGTGAT
Organism: Allobates femoralis; assembly: GCA_033576535.1. NCBI lineage: Eukaryota > Metazoa > Chordata > Amphibia > Anura > Aromobatidae > Allobates > Allobates femoralis. The sequence goes on from JARQOC010000002.1 coordinate 488,623,941, forward strand.
CCCACACACTCTCTGGGAATAGCACAGGGTCCACTGCTTCCTCCTTCACAATCACATGACATTGACAATTCCTACTGATTTGCTATTGTCTCTGGTACGAAAACCTCATTATGTAAATTGGCTTCAGCAGATTACATAAGGATGCACTTTTGTCAAGGAACTTGAGCCTGTACTGGCAAAAGGATCTTCACAATTTAAGACAATAAATTCAATTTACGGTACTACTAATATGACCTCTAGAAATTCTAGAGATGTTGCTGGCATTTGTGTTATATGGAATCAACCCTGTAATAAATACTTAAAGCATAACCATCATATTAATTTTTATTTCACAAATCAATAGTACACATGAAAATAAGTGACTTTGTAATATTTCTTATAAGACAAATCTTCTTCTACGTCTGCGAGAACTGATTAGTCATTATCAACATTCTCAATTCTGATGTCAAATCTGTATTCAGTGAATATTTTCCCATTACTGAGATAGGAGATGGCAGATGTTACTGATGAGATTCTATGGAGATACCGTGTTTCCCCGAAAATAAGACACCATCTTATATATTTTTTTGGTCCCAAAGATGGACCATGTCTTATTTTCGGGGGGTGTCTTATATACCCTACATCCCACTGCAGCCTCCCATACACACACACACCACAACCCATACACACACACATTCACACCACACACCCCACATACCCATACACACACACACATAACCATATACACACATACACATACCAATACACACAAACCGTTTTTTACCGATCCGCGCTCTCCGGTGTCCGCGCTCTCCCCGCTCCCCTGTGGCCTCCTGTCTCCGGATTCCCACTGTAGCTGCCGATCTCCGCCCAGGTCAGGAGTCCTGCGCCAATTACAGCGCAGGAACCGTGAGCCAATCACAGCCCAGGAACCGCAAGCCAATCAGAGGCCATGCACAACGTCAGCTGGCCGTGGATTGGCTTGCAGTTCCTGGGCTGTGATTGGCTCACGGTTCCTGCGCTGCAATTGGCGCAGGGCTCCTGAACTGGGTGGAGATCAGCAGCTACAGTGGGAACCAGGAGAGCGGGGGCTCACCGGAGAGCAGGGAGAGCGCGGACACCGGAGAGCGGGGGCCACCGGAGTGCACCGCAAGGTGCGCCTTATAATCGGGGGGGGGGGGGACCTTATATTAAGCATGCCTTACTTTTGGGGGGGCGCCCTATTTTCGGGGAAACACAGTAGAGAGGAGGAGCTAGAGGCAGAGTCCCGCCCCTCCTCCCATTGCCATAGAATCTCATCAGTAACAACTGCCATCTCCTAGCTCAGTAATGGGAAATTCTTCATTGAATGCAGATTTTACATCAGAATTGAGAATTTTGATAATGACAGATCAATTTTGTCAAAGAAAGAAGCAGATTTGTCTGATAAGATACATTACAAAGCTGCTTATTTTCATGTGTACTATGGATTTATGAAATAATAAGTAGACCGACAGTTATGATAAAAGTGTTTTGCATTCATACTATGACGTATAAAGGCTTTTGTAAGCACAAAGTATGGGGTAACTGAATACTAGAAAGATGTACCTACTGTACGTCTTGAAGTGCAATACATAATAGTTAGAAGCCCTAGTCAGAACCTGTTCACACCATCCTTTCAGCATACATTTTTCATATACATATCAATAGAGCTCCATTCACTTGAAAAGCACAAGGGGAGTGTCTTATAGGTCTCTGTTGGAGAGGATTATGTTGGAATAGATTGTTAGAGTTATAATTTGGGAGATCCTAACAATGTACCGTATATACTCGTGTATAAGCTGACCCGTGTATAAGCCGACCCCCCTACTTTTGCCCCCAAAACCTGGGAAAACCTATTGACTCGTGTATAAGCCGAGGGTGGACCTCAGCACAGGTATACAGCCCCCAGCAGTGTGGTATACAGGCCCCCCCAGTGGTATATACAGGCCCCAGCAGTGTTACAGCAGCAGCCCCAGTGGTATACACAGCAGCAGCCCCAGGGGTATACACAGCAGCAGCCCCAGGAGTATACATAGCAGCAGCCCCAGGAGTATACATAGCAGCAGCCCCAGGGGTATACACAGCAGCAGCCCCAGGAGTATACACAGCAGCAGCCCCAGGAGTATACACAGCAGCAGCCCCAGGGGTATACACGGCAGCAGCCCCAGGGGTATACACGGCAGCAGCCCCAGGGGTATACATGGCAGCAGCCCCAGGGGTATACATGGCAGCAGCCCCAGGGGTATACACGGCAGCAGCCCCAGGGGTATACACAGCAGCAGCCCCAGGAGTATACACAGCAGCAGCCCCAGGAGTATACACAGCAGCAGCCCCAGGGGTATACACGGCAGCAGCCCCAGGGGTATACATGGCAGCAGCCCCAGGGGTATACATGGCAGCAGCCCCAGGGGTATACATGGCAGCAGCCCCAGGGGTATACATGGCAGCAGCCCCAGGGGTATACATGGCAGCAGCCGCAGCGATATACCGGCCGCCCGCCCGCCCGCCACCATGAGTATACATGCGCCCCCCTCCCTATCAGTATCCAGGGCCCCCCTTGCAGCCCACACCTGTAAAGGAAGATCCTTATACTTACACCTGCGCCCGCCGCCGTCCCCGCTCTGCACCGCGCTCCTCCATCTTCTTCCGTCTTCCTCCTCGGTCGCACAGGCAATGACTCGCACAGGCTGACGTCATTGCCTGTGCGACCGAGGAGGAAGACGGAAGAAGATGGAGGAGCGCGGTGCAGAGCGGGGCCGGCGGCGGGCGCAGGTGTAAGTATAAGGATCTTCCTTTACAGGTGTGGCCTGCAAGGGGGGGCCCTGGATATTGATGGGGGGGGGGGGGCGCATGTATACTCATGGTGGCGGGCGGGGCGGTTTGGCGGCACTTGCGTTGGTGTACTCGCGTATAAGCCGAGGGGGTACTTTTCAGCCCAATTTTTGGGCTGAAAAACTCGGCTTATACGCGAGTATATACGGTATACAACCAAACCTAGGATAAAAACTGGACAGGACCTAATACAAGCCATTAAGAATTGCATTTCTGTTTAATTCTTTGTTGTCTATTTGGTCATTCCTATAAAGCAATAGGTAGGTGTCCAAATGTTGGCCTTTGTTAGGGTAGTAAGTTTACATGAGATCTGCCTACACGTTTCCATTGAAACAAAAAATTATTATTTTACTTGATGAAGCTATTTATGCTATTAAAGGGAATCTCCAGTGAGAAAAAATTTAGTACAGTCCCTGCCCTCCTACATGATGAAGCAGAGCTGTACACTGCAGTTTTAGGATCTTTAGATCACTTATAATTCATTAAATCATACCTGCTCCTCAGCTATGATCCCCACCTCATGGGACAGAGAATTTTCAGAATGGTAACTTCATGTCGGAGCAGAAAGCATGAGGTGTGTCGGGCATGGATGCTGGGAGCTGCAGGATCATCCTACATTCTAGCCCCCTCACATTTCTGTATAGGGAGAGGGGCATGGCCGCCGGCCCCACGCTTACACTACAATCCTGTCCCTGATAGGATGATATATGTGACAGAGGGGTCCAGGCTTGAAATATCAATCATGTCACCAAGCAGATACAAATGCATCCTGTGATCCCCTGCTGTATGATGATGTATAATGTGTACTGTTATTGTGAGGCTAGGAGCTCAGGCAAATCATTACACTAAACGATTCAGCTCTGCATGGTCTCCCCTCCCCCATTGGAACATGGTAGCTTCCTTTCCCTCCAACTTACAATGGATCATCAACATTACTTTTCACTGGAATGTAGAATGAACCAGCAGCTCTCAGGGTCTACGCTGCTGACACACCTCTTGCTCTCTGCTCCTGCATGAAGCTCTCAGGCTGAAATTTTATGTCCCATAATGGAGGGGGAAGATCAAAGGAGCAGGTATGATTTTATTGAATTATAAGAGATCTATAGATCCTAGAACTGCAGTGTACAGCTCTGCTTCATCATGCAGGAGGGCAGGAACTGTGCTAAAACGTTTTATTTCCCCGGAGTTCCCCTGTAACTACTCATATTTGCACGTCACTGGCAGTATGGTTAGTGTAGTAGTTGAATATAGTATCTATACATACTTAATGTGTGTATATAGAACATGTTCATGGATAGACATACTTACCGGGAAATAAATTTGAATTCTGGTCAATTGTCCTATAATTAGGAATTCCTACCCTTCTCACAATTGCCAATCCCTTTCCTTAAATAGTCTGGTTTTTAAAGCTTACAATTAGTACTGTATTGCTGTGGTGGAAATTGTCGCTCCTCCTTACAGCAGCCATATGCAAAACATGGGTGAGAGCTAAGTAACATAAGCCGCACTGTCTAAAAATAGACTATTGTTTTGCATTCAGTTATTATACATTTTTATATTTTCGCAATGACAAAAAAGCATTTATTTACAGAAAAAATGTTCCTAAAACACCCAACTACCTGCACCTACCAATTCTGAGGATATATAGTGCCCTATCATTTGGCATAGATTAGGGAAAAAGCATGGAGGAAATGGAGAACAAAATTTCAATTTTATTACAAGATTTAATAGCTGTCACAGGATTATAAGAGAGACCCTTGAGAAACACTGGCATTTATTAAAAGCAGACCCCATATTGGGGAGAATCATCCCCAATAAACCGGGGATAACATATAGACGTGCTCCAAACATCAAAAGCATTATTGCACCCAGTAGGCTCAAGAAGATTATCAAGAGGGAAAAACCTGAAAATATAGTGCAAGCTAGGACCAGCAAATGTGGAAAGAAAAGGTGCCTTTGTTGCAAAATCATCCAAAACACAGTAAATTTCACATCCACAGACTCTGGGACACTATATCCCATAAAACAAAACATGAATTGTGAGACAGACTATGTGATCTACCTCCTACAGTGTCCCTGCAGACTACAATATGTAGGAAGAACGATACAACCACTGCATGAAAGGGTTAACAAGCACAGATCAAATATAAAGAGAGGTTTTAAATTCCATGGACTGTCAGCTCATTTTGCACAGAAGCATAATAAAGATCCAACTTTGCTCAAACTGACCCCAATTGAACATATACAGGCTGATACAGCAAATAGGTTTGAACTACTGAAAAGAAAAGAAAAATTTTGGATGTTCCAGCTAAACACATTAAAACCAAGAGGACTCAACATAGCTTCTGAAATAATATAAGATTACTAGTAAAACTTGCTAGCCTTGTGTTTTTACATGTATTTTTAATCTATATGATGAAGCTACACTTTTATAACCGTTAAATCCTACTTTATTCTGTTTCCTCCATGTAGTTTTTAACATCACATGTTTTACAGCCCCACTACTATTGTGATATACTTACAAGAAGAGGTACATACTGTTCTCAGCCCCTTTTTTATAAACAACACTAGCAAGGCAGCTTCATAATCTCATTGAGCTCCCTGAATCCTGATCATTTCAGTTTTATATTGTCGGGAAACTCTTGAATACTAGCACGTTTGCATTAACTCACATAGCACTAGCGACACAAGTGGCGAACATTTATACTACACTCAACACGGTCACATTGACTTGTGTAGCACTAGAGACACCAGTGGTTGAAAGTGGTATTGCGGCTCCTATACCCACTATAACAAGACTGCCATCTAGTGCCTTTTCTCAAAATGACATGTTGTAGATTAAAGCCATTGTAATGATTTAATATATATATTCACTTTTTTATACAATTATACACAAAATTGTTTTTAAAGATTTTTTTATTGTTTGAAAAAGAAAAATAGTATGTATATATATATATAAACACTTGCACACAATCAACAGCAAAAATTTAATTTTTTCTAATTTTTTATCTTTCACTGTCCCACTTTTATAAAACATCTTAAATATTTTAATATTTCACTTCATTTATACAGAATCAACTTCACTCATTTTATTTCCTACAAATGGTACAATATGAGATTTGGATACATAGTTGAACTTCTATTTTTTTTCCCCTTGCACATGACTGATGGAAATGCTGAGATACCTATGGAAAGAGAAAAAAAACCAAATAGATGTCATGGCCTGATTGACAAGACATAGAAACCCCCACCAGACCACACAGGTTCTAACACTGCCCAAGGTGCCAACAACCAAAAAAATTTTTTTCTTTTTAATTCATGACGGTACTGTTTTACTCGTGTTTTTTAGATATTTTATATAATTTTAACATTATTGTATGAATTAACTATTGTAATCATTTTTAGAATGACTTAGTGTGTTTTATGATGTATGTAGGACTTTTTTATGATGTTTGCGCCAAAATTCAATGTTACACCTTCAGGAGTGACGTTTTTGACGTCACCAACAGGGTACACACCCACCACCACTCCCCCTTGGTTACACACCCCCTTGTATACGATATATAAAGGTGTGCTGATATGTTGTTTGTAATACCCTGAGGACGGTGCCAGGATTGGGCGCCGAAACGCGTCGGTTTATAGGAATAAAGAGAATTTCGTTTGGAACATTGTTTTCCCTTGTGATCCTTTGGACGATCGGGCAGCGCGGACTGTGATACACCTTTGATCCCAGAACCTTTGAATTCTGAGGATAAGCAGTCCTTACAGGCTCGCTTTACACCGGTCTGGCTAGTGCAGGGACTTCCCTGTGGAGCATACAGCACCTCTGAGGCCCTCTTTTGGCTTGATATTATAAAGGTATGTGTCATATCTGACGTTTAATATATTTTTTAGGGAAAAGAAACCTAGGGAAAGGCAGCTCTTCTGACCATGAAGGCAGCTGGAATGATGACACATGGACCTTGAATCAAAACGGAAATAAGAAACTGAAGAAGACCAAAACAAAGGATGAAGGAAATGTTGGGTACGTGTACTTTTATTAACTTGTCTATGATTTGTGGAAATCTGATGAGATTGACTGTGGAATGATTTCCTGACAACCCTAATGAAGTCCTTAGATATTATTTACATTTAAACAGAATTGGGCAGATATTCAGTATCTCCACAACAACCCAAAACTATAAACTGTTATAATATTTAACTCCTGCAATTTTATGCCATATGAAAAATAACATAAAAAAAAACAAGGCAAGACAATGCTATTTTATTATGCTGCCGAAAAAAGAATTGGAAAAATGTTATCAAAATGTCGGGTGTAAAAATAAAATGGTGTCATTAAAAATGACAACTCGTGCAAAAAATTAACGACTTTGTGCAGAAAAATAAACACCTTTCTTTCTACAAAATTGTTTTTAGTGTGCAAAAGTCGCAAAACTTTAAAAAATATACATCTATAATCGTACTGACCCAAAGAACAAAGTGGTTTTATCACTTTAACCAGACAATGAATGGCTGAAAAACTATTTGTGTATTGCTACTTTTTGTCAATTTTGACTCTCACAAAATTGGAATAAAAAAGGATCACAAAATGCAAAGTTCTCCAAAATGGTACCAATAAAAACTTAACATCTTCCTGCAAAAGCAAGCCATCATAGAGCTATATTATCAGTAGAGTACAAAGGTTTAAAGGTGGCTTCAGACTTGCGTTCGCCTCCGCAGCGTCTTGCGGGCACTGAAAGTAAGCCGAGCGCAAGCACCGCCATCCCTATGTTTAACATGGGGACGCACGGTGATGCGTTCGGCTGCGGATGGGCGTGCGCACTGATAGGCTTCCGTGTGTGATTTGTACGCCTGCGGATGCTTGTGTAGAAATCAGGGCATTCTCCCCACACCATGAACACAATTGTATACAATTCAGTGGGACAGTTGTGAAAATATTCTTCCAACACCACTTCATGAATTTATAGCATATCCCTGGGGGTGTATTTAGCAAAATGGGGTCAGTTTGCTCCTCTGGCACCACAGGGGCTCTACAAATGTGACATGGCACCTGCAAACCATTCCAACAGAATGTGTGCACCAATTTGGCGCTTCTTTCCTTCTAAGCTTTGCACTGTGCCCGAACAGTAATTTTTGACCACATATGGGGTATTAGTGTATTTAGGTGATGTCCATTTTCTTCTTTTATACCCTGTGGACAAGTAAATGTTGTTATGCAGTTTTTGAAGCTTATAGTGTTTCTACTCTTTCAACATCTCAGGGCATTGCTGATGCATCCTGGCACTCCAAATCTATTCCATCCTAACTTTTATTTGCCTTCCGAGCCCTGCCATGTGCCAACTCAGTAGTTTTTGATGATATATGAGATATTGCCGCATTATAAAGAAAATTGTCTAACAACATGTGCACTTTTTTCTCCTACTACTTCATGTGAAAATAAAAAAATTTGGGCAAAAGCAACATTTATCTAAAAAAAAAAAAAATGGATTTCATTTTCACGGCCCCTTTGTATAAAAGTGAGTGAATCACCTGTGGGATCAAAGCACTGTCTGCACTTCTAGATGAATTCCATAAGGGATGCAGTTTCCAACATTGGGTCACTTGTGAGGTTCATACTGCTTTGGCACCACCGGAGCTCTGGAACTGCCACATGTGATCCCCAATCTATTACAGCCAAAATTCAAATAGCGCTCTTTCGCTCCCAATCCTTACCATTAGCCGAAACAGCAGTTTCTGACCTCTTGTGGGGCAGCAGTTTACCTAGAAGAAGTTGCACAACAAATTGCAGTGTCCATTTTCCCGTCACCTTTTCATAAATGAAAAATTGCAAGCTAAAGCAGTATTTGATGCTGATTCCTGTGAAGCACATGAAGGGTTAACAAATGTTCTCAATGCAATTTTAAATACACTGAGGAGTACTTCTTTTTTTCAATGGGGTCTTGTGTGGGGGTTTCACTCCAAAAGGGGGTGCCCAAGAAAACAGGTTTTGCATATTTTCAGGATTAGCCCTTCCAACATCCTAAAAAATAAGCGGTTTCACAACCTATGGTGACATATAATACTTTATATGTAATGATCCCCTTATATAGTTAACATAGTATAGTTACTGTATACCTGTATGTGTATATATGTATGTGTGTGTGTGTGTGTTTGTGTGTGTTTTATATATATATATATATATATAAATAATATACATAATCAGATATAGATATACATACAGGTACACAACACTCAATAACTACACTATGTTAATAATAATAATATAATAATATATTATTCATTTATATAGCGCTATTAATTCCATAGCACTTTACATACATCAGTAATGCTGTCCCTATTGAGGCTCACAATCTGAACATCCTATCAGTATGTCTTTACAATGTGGGAGGAAACCGAGTGCCCGGAGGAAACCCACACAAACACGGGGAGAACATACAAACTCTCTAAGGGGTCATTAGCATATACATTATTATGTCACCATAGGTTGTGAAACCACTGATTTTTTATATCTGTGATAGGGATGAAAAACTAAAAAAGTGCAATTTTCTGGGTAACAGAAATAATTGTGTTGTAACAATGTAGAGTAAACAGCTTGGATATATAATAGTACAATATCCATTGACCACTATGAATAAACATCACACTAAAAGATATAACCAGAAAAGCACTACTGTGAATAATACAGTTATTAGAGCAGTCTATGCCGGTCCACTTAGTATCTGGCCTATGTAGCTTGTTGTTCTACTAACCCAGCATATCAAAGAGTGCTGATCTCTCCCCTGAAGAGTCTTAATGGCGAAACGTGTTGGGAGGCACTATGAAGGGTCCGTCACAGTGAGGGTTCGCTGTGCACTTCCCTTGTCAGGGTGGGAGTTGTAATTGAGGGCAGTTAGTTCCCAGTCAGGGTAGTGTTTCCCCCTCTAAACTTCACCCTGATGTACCGGTTGACTATGGATGAATTTAATGGTGCTGACCTTATACTATTATTATTATTTATTTATATAGCGCCATTGGTTCCATGGCGCTTTACATAAGACTATGGTTCACCAATGATGGTGAGACTGTTCCTTTTTTTTTTTTCTATGATACATCTGAACTTTATTGAACATAAGCCACAACTAATTGGAGCCTTGTGTATTTGAGTCTCACGTGGGTATGCTCTAGGTACTACCTAACCTTTGTGGGTTCAGACCTGATGCACAGGGTTGTCACATTTTTGGGATAATGTCCCTTACGGTCCTGTGGGGGTGAATGTTTGAGCTTTCTTTCCCCTCCTCGGCTATTATTATATGGTGACATACTGTGTGTACTCTTTTAGTTTATGGGTTTATACTCCACACATGTATGTGTTTTTTTTAGGAGAGGTTGTTCTCGTTTTTATATTATCTATAGTAAAGGTTATATTTAAACTTTGATTATTCACAATAGTGCTTTTTCTGTAATGTAAACAATGTATAATCCACAGCTGTAATTGCAAATCACATTCCTATATTATGGACCTAACTTTGCTGTTTTCTATAGTTTGGCGAAGCTGGAAGAAGAATTTGAGAAGAAATTCAACAGTCTTCCCCAGTATAGTCCAGTTACGTTTGACCGCAAAAACGCTTCATTGCAGAGGAAGAAGAAAAAGCCCAAGAATGGGCCAGAGGAGGAACAGAAAGCCAACAAAGGTAGCTGTAGTTATTAATGCTCATGTTTCTCAAAGCTGGTGGAATGATGGAGAAATGTCAGGTGGTCACCATTATATCCAGTGCAGAGTGTGGCTTCGTATGTGCTTTCCCTTTGGTGGACAACAGGCATCAATGTATAGATTTTTATACTTTCTTGTTCCCTATACAATGAGACCACTCATAGGGGTTGCCCACTTCACTTTTATTTTATAGATGGATTCTGAATAGTGTAATAATTAAAAAAAATAATACATACCTACCAGCTGACCACCACTTCTCCATAATACTGCCTGAGTCTGCTGTCTGTCTTCTGGTAGGGTCAGCATGTAACTACTCCTGCTAGTGACACTAGTGTCTAGTATAGCAGTGCTGTAGTCACTGACTAGCTGCAGAGATCCTACACCAGTCCTGCCATAATAGGAAGAGTGGAGACTGGGGAGTCCTAGGTAATGATACAGAGGATCATACAGGATTCAGTAGATGAGCATATAACTATTTGTAGACACCGTTTGCTAATTGTTTCTTCAAATGCAACTGATAACCATTAGTGGAGCATTGTGTCTAGGCCCAGAGCTGTGCACCTGATGGCCGATGGGTACACAGTAATGCCCTTGGCACCTTAGCTCTTTGGATCTATTTTGTAACAGATCACACATGTAATAGGTCCATTAGATTTACAGTAATTTTGCATGGTATAATAGTGTAGCACACCACTCTATATCTGTAGACACCGGAGCTCAGTGATTGATTGCAGTGGTGATGTGGGCTGTAGTCCCTGCCATAGCCAAAACACAAACCAGAGCAGCAGCGGAGACCCAGGCTGATTTTCATGGTACAATAGTGTAGCACACCACTCTATATCTGTAGGACACCGGAGCTCAGTGATTGACTGCAGTGGTGATGTGGGCTGTAGTCCCTGCCATAGCCAAAGCACAGACCAGAGCTGCAGCGGGGACTCGGGGTGAGTTTCATGGTACAATAGTGTAGCACACCACTCTATATCTGTAGCACCGGAGCTCGTGATTGACTGCAGTGGTGATGTGGGCTGTAGTCCCTGCCATAGCCAAAGCACAGACAGAGCTGCAGCGGGACCCAGGGCTGATTTCATGGTACAATAGTGTAGCACACCACTCTATATCTGTAGGCACCGGAGCTCAGTGATTGATGCAGTGGTGATGTGGGCTGTAGTCCCTGCCATAGCCAAAGCACAGACCAGAGCTGCAGCGGGACCAGGGCTGAGTTTTCATGGTACAATAGTGTAGCACACACCGCTTATATCTGACGGAACTGAAGTCATGATACTGCAGTGGTGATGTGCTGATTCTAATAAAACAAAACAATGCACACTACAGGCGAAATGGTAAAATGCTGACTTAATATCTTCACGGAGTCAGTGATCCGATGATTAGTCTGTGCCAGATGCCAGCAGATCTCCCCACATTTACATGACATGTACCATCCGCTGTAGATCTGACGGAACTGAATCATGACACCGGTGTGAGATAAGCCTAAAGGAATTACTAATAAAATAAAACTAATGCACACTAAAGGAAATGTGACAGCTGATTAATTCTTCTGGAGAATATAGATCCCAGATGATTAGTCTGTGCCAGATCTCCAGCAGATTCTTCCCAACATTCTACCCATGACTTACCTATCTGTCACTATATATGTGTATAGGAAATGACCTGTCAAAGCCGGGTAGAGCGAAGCAACCAGGGTCCTGTCTCTTGGACTAGTCATCCTAGTCGCATTTGCTCTAAAAGTATGTTTTCTCTGAAATGCCACAGTGTTTCATAGTAAACCCTACATGGCTGTAATTAAATGAGCTGACCTCATGAATCAGCTGTCAGGTTCCCTTCAAAGGAGGAAGTCATAGTTTAAAAATGTAAAGATTTCTTTCCAGCATATTGCAATATTGAATGAGATTTGGTCATCCACTGGGATCTTGTGTTGTATTTTACAGTTGCTGCTTTACAGTCACAAAAGAAGAATCTGTTTCATAAAATTGTAAGCAAATACAAGCATAAAAAAGAGAAACCAAGCACGTCAGATAAAGGTATGCATTTTAATGTCAGGGTTGTGGGTTTACGTTAAAAACATTTCCATTCTTCATTATTAAAGATGATCTGTCAGCAGATTTCACTATACAATTTGTATGAGATGTAATATAGATCTATTAATCCAGATAAATCTGATATGCTTACTTTGAATATCCATGCCAGCATGGCTGTATAAGGCTGAGAAAGCTCACAAGTCATATGTGTTCAAGAACAAATCACAGCCAGCCTTTCTGAAAAACCACATCTTATATTGTTTTCAGCAGCATTAGAAGGAAAGGTCACTGAGAAGAGTTGGTTGGGTTGAGCTTGGATTCACTTAGGGGCCTTTCACTTCAGCGTTTTTTGCATTCGTCCAGCCAATCCAGACAAAAAAAATGCATCTACCGCATGTGCCGCCTAATGGCCGCACTTCCGGTACACTTGCGGCAAGCCCCATGCATTTTCTATGGGGCTTGCGGCAAGTGTTTATTGCCACGATCCAGCACTTGCGGCAGTTTCAGCCGCGAAAAAAACGCTGTCTGCTGCGCTGGGTCGTGACAATACCACACTTGCCACAAGCCCCGTAGATAATGCATGGGGCTTGCTGCAAGTGTACCGAAATTGCGGCTGGTAGATGCGTTTTTTTTGGCCGGATCCGGACAAAAACACTGATGTTAAAGGGGCCTTAGACTCTTGAGCCTTCATTAAATAGGTTCTACACTGTATGTCCGCAGTGCTGCTGAGCTCAGTGATTGGCTGCAGCGGTGATGGTGGCTGTAGTCATGATGTCTCTACTGCAGCCAAAACACAGAGACAGGAGCAAACTGCAGAGAGCATGGATCGGTGAAAAGTGAATACTGTCTGTTCAATAGTTTGCAGACGCTTTTTTTGAAAGTGGAAGACCTGTTTAATTTCCTTATATACTAAAAGATCACAGGTTTAAGTCCCTTGGCGGAACTAAAATATAAAAAAATGACATCTTTATTTGCCCTTCTTTACCCAATTCATTTATAATGAAATAAAAAAGAAACATTTGGTATCATCAAATCCATTAAAGTCCATCTATGAAGCACATTCCTTTGTGTCAGATGTCAGACCAATTCTAGACTTGTTCCTCATATGAAGTGGAGATTTGGGGGAAGTAGTAGATATAATTAGCCTAATTTATAGGATATGACTGCATATGTATGTATTTTTGGATCTGTTGAAGATGTGTCACCCCATAAATATGTAAGACTTGCATGACCAAGAAGCTGTTCGCACAACACTGGTAGATGAATGGTCACCAACCACAGCTGAAGTCAAAAGTAACATAAGTTGGTTACTTCATATGTAGAAGTAAGTTTACCATAAGAGAAGAGTAGTGGTGACTGTGCCATGATGTGGGCATCATAGCAGGATCCTCCGGGCACAGCACCCAAAACTTTCAGGAGAAGCAGAGACTTGTGGGGTAATTTCTAGACTGCAAATCAGGCTTCTTTCGCGAGATGCCATTCTTTTCTTCTACTTGATGCAGTATCTCAGCAAGCCCACACGGCTCGATTTATTACATTTTCCATGGACTGGACTTTACTTTATTGCTATTGCTGGAAATCTCTTGTTGCTGAACTTCAGCTTCATCTATAATTTCCATTATAAGATAAAGCACATTTGCTGTTGTTATCGGGACACTTTACTCACACATCTTTAGGAGATAAGAGAGTATGGAGGGACTAGGAGGTTTCCTTTGCTTGTACATTTGTGCTACTGGAAAAGGAAAATAAAGATTGCTTTATTCAAAATAGTCCGATCTACAAAAATACACCATTAGCCCATACTGTAAGTGACGTAAGGAAAAATACGTTACAACTCCAGAACTGCTATTTTTTGTTCACCACACCACCAAAACATTGTGTGTACCCCAGAATGTAACAATGAGAATGACTGATCGACACACACACTTTTTTTTCTTCAAATGATTGTTTTTATTTTAAGAAATATAGTAGAGGGGTTAAGCAGATTTGCAAAGAATAAAAAATTATTTTTTTAGTAACATATTAGTACCAGCCTACCGTATTTCTCGGATTATAAGACGCACTTTTTTTTTTTTTTTGTTTCAATCTTTTTATTGAGTATATAATAACAGACAAATTATTACATAAAATTAGAACGTAAATCAAGACCATTGTCGGTATCACAAAATATTCCCGTAAAGGGAGGCAACCATCGGATGGCAAATGTATTGTTTGACATCAGCCACATTATATGTGCGCATGACCCAGACACCGCACATTTTATATTTGTCTGTTTGGAAGTTTTTTTCTCGGACTTACAACATATCACTTCCATAAGCTAACTGTCCACACTAGCCCCTACCTTGTAGTGTGTGAACTAGACTCACAGCTACCATGTAGCTTATAGGCATCTACTTCAGCGATTTCTGTGCTAGGACCCGCTCCTCAGTGGGCATGTAATCCACTTGCCACATCGTGTTCGTAGCAGTACCGGGGATCTGTCTTATGTTTTTTCTGTCACATTTGACTGACAAACCCAGTAATGGAGGTTCTGTTCCCTGTTCCTGCCGGACCCTCCTTGGTATCATGCTGTATGTCGGATCTGCCCACTGTCCAGCTGGTCGGAACCCTATCGACCATAACGTTTAAATAGGTGAAGTGATACACACTTCCTATACCAGTTGGCATATCAGACTCCTTGCTCATACGCAGGATATGTACATATATGTATAGGTATATATTACTACGCTATGTGTTGTTACCTGATAAAACATAAGCCCGTACATCCATTGCGTGCTAGACTCGGCTTCCACAGGTTCACGGAATAGTCCGCATCTGTTGTTTATCAACTCTCTTTTACAGAGCATGGTCAAGTACTCCAACCTCCTCATCCGGGGATCACTCCACCTGCAGCCAGACATGACAGCATCGTCAGCATGCTCTCTCGTGGGCGTCAACGCAGATGCAGTCGCAGCTCAATCAAGGTCTCTGATACCCACACATAAGTTAATTTCATTTCTTCCAGTTCCCTTCCCAAGGCTACCTGGATCCAGCTCCTCCGTGCGCTGCTTGGTAAATTGAACATCTCCAATGACGACAGAACAACTTTATTCCTAAATTGCAGGGCGGCTCTATAGCACCCTTTGTCCCGTGGGGCTTTAGTTCTCTACCTGACATAGCATGGGCAATTACTCGTGAAGCGATGCATGTGATAGCTATGGCTGTCACAGTCCTGGTCCTTACCTTTTCTCTTCCTGGCAAAAATCTTAGCCCTGTCAGCTACGTCAGGGGCTACTTCAAGTAATCTGCATAAGCTCCTTTTCATGAGAACTGGCGGTCCTCTCCATCGATCAAGCATAGTTGCCTTCCTCGAATATCCTAGGTGTTACCACTCAAACAGTCTACACCGCCATTGGTCACTGTCTTACATCCCATGTTGACACGCTCGACCTCCTTGTGTGGCCTCTCCCTTTATTCATAGGATCAGCCTTTGTTCTTCGCTGTTATGCCAAACATGTCAGCAGGCTTGGCTGTCTGTCCAGTACCTTAGGACTCGGAGGGCCTTACTATGACTGTTTTGTTCGATCGGTACGTACATTGGATGTTCTGTTTCCTATGTCTATTTCCTGGCCATTCCTCCGTGGGTCAGCCCGTCGCGCTGAGGACTATGAACATGGACCTGTTCCTTTCTCCGGGAGTTGTCAACTCCTCTACATCTGGCCCCCCAGACAGGCGCTCCCTTCTTCACCTTAAGCTTTGGCAGCACATATACCATTCCCGGGACATGCAATGATGGCTACCATGGCCCCCGTACATGGTTGACTCAGAGTTCGTGCAGAGCTCGTCGTCTTCTTCGATTACTACGTTTTTTTCGGGTCGTCAACAGGGTCCTCCGAAACCTCCGGGGTTTTTCTCACACTTTCTTTCAGACAGGGCCGTTTGCTCTACGACTCTCCACTTCCACACTGGCAAGAGACTACCGGTGCTTTACAGGACCCTTCCCATGCTCACACCAGATCTTTGGATGTTCCGTGTGTCTGGGGCAGAGAATATCGCTTCAGACTTCTTATGCCCACATAAATCAGCCCATCCGCCCATCTGTGGTAGCGCATGTTTTCCCCTGTCAGACCTGGTGACCTGCTTCGCTATCCACCTCCTCAGGGGACCCCTGATCCCTTACTGTTGCCCTCTTTCCTTCGAGTAGACTGCTTACCCCTCTGTGTACAGGGAGTTAGAATCTTTTGCCTCTGTCTGCAGGGCACTACCATCTGTCGGACCATGCCAAGACCCTACTCTATGGTTCGGCAAGTTCGCAGATACTTCCTACTGTCGGGGTCGTAGCGACAATACACTCCTTCACCAGTCATTCCAAATGGGGTACCCAAGTAAGAATGAGTCAGACAAGGTATTCTGGTTCAATCTCATTGCATGCTCAGCCACGGTCACAGAAACTAAACTTTATTTCAGGGTACACAGCATTTTATAGTCTAAAAGATAAATATGTAAATGGACAAGGCAGGGTGGGCTTAGGTGAGAATTAGGTGGGATTAAGCTAATGTCTATATCTGTTAGTAATAATCAGTTCTTTGTCTTCTACAAGTTCGTTCTCCATCACGTCATGATGTCTTCTCTTGGCCTCTGGTATGCAGGATATCTCTAGCTTCCCATGGTACAACCTGGCATCGGCACAGTAGGGACCAATCAGCTCCTTTGTTTCCTAGGCACCTCCGCACACTGTATCTTCTCTTCACACATCTGAAAGACACTTTGTTTACACATAGCTTTGGTTCATGGATGAGAGGGAGAGAAGAAAGAGAGAGAGAGACATAGAGAGAGAGAAGAGAAAAGGGAATGAGAGAGATATAGCTATTGGATGCTAGGTTAAGGGAAAAACTTATTGTTTCTCATCTAGAGCATTAGTAAAAATATATAATATAAAGTATATATGGAAAATATATGTATAATAGAAGAGCGTATTTTCTACCTTGACACTACATTTCAACTTCTCTGAAGGAGTGTCAGATGCTCAGTTCCACCTGGTTTAACCATTCATAGCCATATCATCTTTAGTGGGCTACCCGCTCACGTGGGGGGAACCAGGAAATTCTCCGGTTCTCTCGGCCGTTTTTTTCTCCTGACCCCCGAGGAGTTTATAGCTATTCATGAGATTTTTTTTTCCTTTTTCCCCCTTGGACAGAGTACTTCCTTGGAATCCACAGGGGCAGACTTTCCTTGGTGACACGTCTCCTCCGTCCTTGTTCTAGTGTCTCACTACATGATAGTTTCTAATTTTTTTTTTTTTTCTCCCGTTCTGGTAACGTACCTTCCTGTCCAACAGGTTCTTTGCCCTCTCTAAGGTAGGACATGCTCCTTTCTTGCTCATTCTGAATGGAGCCTTCAGCAACTGAATTCCCTCCTTTGGTCAGTTCTAAGCAGGATAGGCCTGCTAGTTGTACCAGGTCATGGTAAAGCAGTGCCTTCCAAAAGTGGACATGTCTCCAGATTAAATTTCTTTTTAGGGAATTCCTACTTCTTCATGAACCTATCTTCGGAAGCAAAAGGTTCTTTCTAGTCACTTGCTTCATTTACTCTGACATCTCAGACAATAGATCCCCTAGGCTTAAGATCCATGTACAGAAGGGTTACATATCCAGGTTTCCATAGTTACACTTCGGGTTCTCTCCTATTCCTTGGCCCGCTTATAGTACTCTCTTGACACCTTTTTTCTCTGGTTGACACCTTTTTTTTCTCTGGTTGTCCCAGTTTTAGACAATGATAATGCTTTTGTCTATGGACAGAGACTTCCTCTCTTGAGGTTCCAGCCTCTGTTCTCCTTGCTCTTATAGTCCTGATTTCTCTGTCGCCTCATTGGGGGACACAGGACCGTGGGTGTTATGCTGCTGCCACCAGGAGGCGACACTAAGTGATCTGAAAAGATTAAAGTGGCTCCTCCTCTGCAGTATACACCCCCAGGCAGGCAATGCTCAGCCAGTTTTATGCTTAGTGTCATGGGAGGCACACGAAAATTTCTACTCCACAATCGACTTTTCCGTTTTTGGAGAGGGGTCAGTTCAATATGGGCCCGGAGGCCCCCGGCATCCTCATCCTCTCCCCACCTTGTGGGTTACAGAGCTGAGGCTGAAGTCTTTATGCCGTTAACCCTTCACCATTCCCCTTTGGGGTCTGGGTAGAAGTGGAGACCCCACGGACATGCATGAATCCTCATGAGTCTGCCCTCCTTCTCCAGCCCCTGTGGGCACATGGCTAGAAGTAGAGATACACCATCATCCTGATGTCGAGAATAGATCCGGACCTCCATCAGGATATGGGCTGCAGGATCCGGATCTCTCAGGTACAGCCCTTCGGGGCACACTCCAACCTGGGAAATCTATGGGACATGATCTTATAGGACAGTGATGGCGAACTCCAGGCCTCGAGTGCCGCACACAGTGCAGGTTTTCAGGATTTCTTAGAGTTTGACAGTTGGTAGATTGAATGGCAACTGTCAAATGCAATGGAAATCCTGAAAACCTGGACTGTGTGTGGCACTCGAGGCCTGGAGTTCGCCATCACTGTTATAGGACATTCCCCAGACCCAGTACCACCATCGGGTTTTGCACCCTTAGGCACCCTGTGGCTGAAAAGGGTCAGGGCATCCCTTGCAAACCTCTATATTAGAGGATAATGAGTATATGATCCACGCTCGGGTCATCACTCTGGGACCCTCAGCAATACCATTCACCCCTAGGCACATGGCGCCACAAAGGGGAACAAGTTTGGAAAGCGTCCCCTGCATATTGAGGACATGATCCTTATAGGATCACCTCTCAGGGACCCCCAGCAGCATCGGACTCCAGTGGGCACATAGCGCCACAAAGAGGGAACTTTTTGGGGAATTACAGCCCTTGCTGAGGGTGATGCACCAGTGGGGATAAGATTCTGCAAGCAGGGGAGCGAGCGCACTATTTTTCCTTCAGACTACCGCGCCGGGGTCCCCTGCTTGCCGGCCGCGGCTTCTAATTTAGCCCCCGGTCTTGGCCTACGTGTTTCCACGCCCACTCGATGACGCGCTTCTGACTCATAGCGTCGTCATCGAGGGGCGGTATTCACGCCGGATTGATTCCCACCTCCTTTTCTCCGATTGGTGGGAGGGGGATTTCGCGCCCTCGTAGCCCCGCCCACCGCTCGACTCGCACGGCCCGGTTCCCGCCCACAGCCTGGCAGGGCGCCATCTTCTCACCAGCACGAGACCCACGCTGCTCTGTGAGGATGCTCATCCTGCATCTCCTCAGCACCGCCTGCGTCAAGAGGGACACAGGACTGCAGGGCACAGCTACAGAGGTCGGAAGACCGGTAAACCACAGCGGTGAACTCACCGTCTGTGGTGTCCTTCCATACGCCCCCAGGCCGACAGTACCCATATATATATAGCTATATATATAGAAATATATATCAGGCACCATGTCCAGCACACGTAGTAAGGCATCAAAGGCTCCTACTACATTCTATGCTGCTTGCACGGTGTGCAAAGCCCCTCTACCTGGAGGATGCGCCTCTCCGCACTGCACTGACTGCATGCAGACCGCAACGCCAGAGCCCCCCATGCCCCTGGCAACTGCACAGTCTCCGGCCCTGCCGGATTGGGCCGCTATTATGTCTCAATCTGTGTCACAATCGATGTCTCAGGCAATTGAGCAGTACACTACTCCAGGCTATGCAGAGCCGTCCGAACCCTGACCACACAGAGCAGCCCTCGGAACAGGACAGGAGAGACGCTTCTTCTTCCTAGGCATCGGGCAGAAAGAGAACCCACAGGTCGTCATCCCCAGCTTCTTCCCAGGGTTCTGACTTTAATCAGAGTGAGCAGGCTCACAGGGGGTCCCACGAATCAGACGAGGGGTCCGATCATAGCTCAGATCGGGAAGGTGACACGTCCCTAGACCTTGAGGCTCCAGAGTCAGATACTCTGGTGGAGGATCTGGTATCCTCTATCAACACAGTACTAGACGTATCTGATCCGGCCGTGGAGATCCCGGCTAATAAGATTTCATTTAAGTGCCCCAAAAAGACCCTCAAATGCTTCTCCGACCATCCTGATTTTCAGGAAATAGTACAGAAGCATCGCTCTTGCCCTGACAAGCGATTCCATACCCGTAAGACTCCGGACGCACGATATCCCTTCCGCCCAGAGGTCATACGCAGCTGGGCTGAGTCTCCTAAGGTAGACCCCCCAGTATCTAGGTTAGCGGCTCGGACGCTTCTTTCATTACCAGATACTTTGTCCATAAAAGACTCTACTGACCGCCAAGTTGAGCCTTTAGCGAAATCCGTATTTGAGGCTGCCGGTGCTTCATTAGCTCCCGCTTTCGCTTCCGTATGGGCGATAAAAGCAATTTCTGCATGGATCACTCAGATCCACGCTCTCACGCAAGACTCTCTACCCGAGGTTGCTTCTCTAGCAACTCACGCAGCAACCGCAGCCAATTACGCCATTTTCGCCGAATTGGAAGCGGCTAATCGAGCGTCATTAGCCTCGGCTAATGCCATCGCTATCCGTCGAGTTCTCTGGTTGCGAGAGTGGAAAGCAGATCCTGCTTCAAAGAAATCCCTTACAAGCTTACCTTTTTTGGGGAAAGGCTGTTCGGCGAGCAACTTGACAAAATTATCTCGGACGCTACAGGCGGGAAAAGCACTTCCCTCCCACAACAAATGTTTAAGAAGCCCTTCCATCAGCGCCAACAGTCCAGATTCCGATCCTTTCGGAACTCCTTTGGCTGGTCAGTATCCAGACAATCTGCGAGTAACAACAAGCGTTTTCGCACGGACAGGAACCGGACGCCACAGAAGAACAGTCCCTCCTGGCAGTCCCAGTCCCGTAAGGCCAAGGGATCCAGGTCCCACAGGCATACTTCTTCCTGACTCGTCCCCACCGGAAGGCAGTCCCCTGGTAGGGGGCAGACTGCTCCAGTTTCGAGAAGTCTGGCTCCCCTGGGTCCAAGACAGATGGATTCAGGACATACTGTCTTCCGGTTACAAGATAGACCTTCTATCTCGTCCCCCTCACCGCTTCTTCCTTACAAAGTTCCCGCCGTCTCGGGCAAAAGCCTTGGCTTTACGCCGGGCGGTGGAGTCTCTACGACGCAACGGTGTCATTGTGCCGGTACCGCAGGACCAAAGATTTCAGGGGTTTTACTCCAATCTCTTCGTAGTACCCAAAAAGGACGGCTCGGTACGTCCAGTACTCGACCTCAAATTACTAAACAAACATATCAAGGTCCGTCATTTCCGAATGGAGTCCCTGCGGTCCGTGATTGCAACCATGGAGCAAGGAGAATACCTGGCGTCCATAGACATTCAGGACGCCTATCTGCATATTACCATAGCAGTATCCCATCAACGATTTCTCCGATTTGCATTGGATCAAGATCACTACCAATTCGTGGCGCTTCCATTCGGTCTGGCAACAGCCCCAAGGGTATTTACGAAGGTCATGGCGGCGGTCATGACCGTCCTCCACTCTTGAGGAATTGTGGTGATTCCGTACCTAGACGATCTACTCGTCAAGGCCCCCACATTCGAGGAATGCGAGTCAAGCGTTGCCATCACAGTAGACGTGTTGCAATGGTTCGGCTGACTCCATCACAATCCCTCATCTACTTGGGCATGCAGTTCAATACCACTACAGCCAAGATCAGGTTACCAAGGGACAAAGTACAGACTCTCCGGTCGAGAGTTCGCACTCTCCTACAACGTCGGACGCAGCCCTTCAGGCAGGCGATGAAGGTTCTGGGAAAGATAGTAGCAATAGAGGCAGTCCCATTTGCCCAGTTTCATCTGAGACCACTGCAATTGGCAATTCTCAAGAATTGGAACAGAAATCCAGCAGTCCTCGACAGACTATTTCTCCTGTCACCGTCGACCAGGTCGTCACTCCGCTGGTGGCTCAAACCCAAAACGCTGTCCCGGGGTCGATCCTTTCTTCCCCCGCGTTGGGAAGTACTCACCACAGACGCCAGTCTCAAGGGTTGGGGCGCGGTGTATCTCCACCACAGAACACAAGGCACATGGACGCGGAACGAGTCACGTCTTCCCATCAACATCCTGGAACTCAGAGCGATATACCTAGCCCTTCGGTCATTCCATCACCTGCTAGCGAGGAAACAGATTCGAATTCAGACTGACAATGCCACGGCGGTGGCATATATCAACCGACAAGGAGGAACTCGCAGTCGCCAAGCAATGCAGGAGGTACGGCGTACACTCCAGTGGGCGGAAGACAACGACTCGGTTCTTTCAGCAGTCCACATTCCGGGAGTGGACAATTGGGAGGCAGATTATTTAAGTCGACAAGGAATGGACTCGGGAGAATGGGCATTGCACCCGGAAGTGTTCCAACTTATCTGCCTGCGGTGGGGAACGCCAGACGTAGATCTTATGGCATCCCGTCTCAACGCCAAAGTTCCGGTGTTTATGGCCAGGTCACACGACCCTCAGGCGCTGGCAGCGGACGCGTTGGTGCAAGACTGGTCGAGGTTCCAGCTACCGTTCATCTTTCCACCGCTCCCACTCCTTCCCAAGGTAGTGAGGAAGCTCAGGAACGAATGCAGTCGCGCCATTCTGGTGGCTCCAGATTGGCCCAGGCGCTCCTGGTACCCAGACGTCGTGCAGCTGACAGCCGACGTGCCCTGGAAGCTTCCAGATCGGCCGGACCTGCTATTCCAGGGACCGTTCTTCCACCACAATTCTTCAGTGCTCAACTTGACGGCGTGGCCCTTGAGTCCTGGGTTTTGACTCAGGCGGGTCTCCCTCCAGAGGTTATTTCCACCATGTTACAAGCCCGCAAACCGGTCTCAGCGAGAATATACCATCGCACGTGGAAAATATTCCTGGCTTGGTGTACAGCAAAGGGCCACCTCCCATGGCCCTACTCACTGTCCACAGTACTCAGCTTCCTAGAATCGGGGCTCGACGCAGGCTTGTCCCTGGGTTCACTGAAGGGCCAAGTATCGGCACTTTTGGTGCTATTCAAAAAGCGTTAGGCCAAGATCCCGCAGATGCGGTCCTTTCTGCAAGGGGCCTGTCACATCGTCCCACCGTATCGCAGACCCATGGATCCGTGGGATTTGAATCTGGTACTCATGGTGCTTCAGAGTCCACCTTTTGAACCACTGAAAGAAGTCCCTCTTCTTCGTCTCACTCAAAAGGTGGCATTTCTCCTTGCTATCACCTCACTGCGTAGAGTTTCGGAACTGGCTGCATTGTCGTGCAAAGCGCCGTTCCTAGTTTTTCACCAGGACAAGGTGGTCTTGCGTCCAGTACCCACCTTCCTACCCAAGGTGGTGTCGGATTTCCATCTAAACCAGGACATCTCTTTGCCCTCTCTGTGTCCGAACCCCGTTCACCGAGTTGAGAAGGCTCTACATACACTGGACCTAGTTAGAGCACTACGTATTTACGTATCGAGAACGGCACCATTCAGAGACTCAGATTCTCTTTTTCTGCTCACTTCTGGGAATCGTAAAGGTAAACCCGCTTCCAAGGCTACCTTAGCCAGATGGATCCGATCTACCATCTCGGAGGCTTATGAAATCAAACATTTGCCTCCTCCGACGGGCCTCAGAGCACACTCTACCAGATCTGTGGGGCCTCCTGGGCCTTCAGGCACCAGGCGTCGGTACAACAGGTGTGTAAAGCTGCCACGTGGTCCAGTTTACACACCTTCACTAAACATTACCAAGTGCATGCTTATGCATCAGCAGATGCAGGTCTGGGCAGGCGCGTTCTTCAGACGGCCATTGCTCACCTGTAGTGTACCGCTGACTTTGCTTCAGCATGGACGTTCCACTGTTTTTCCCACCCAGGGACTGCTTTGGGACGTCCCACGGTCCTGTGTCCCCCAATGAGGCTACAGAGAAAAGGAGATTTTTGTGTACTCACCGTAAAATCCTTTTCTCCTAGCCTCTAATTGGGGGACACAGCACCCACCCTGTTGCCTTTGAAGTTTTTACTACGGTTCTGTTTCATTACCTGTTATATAAAATGTTGAGGCTTGCCTGTGGTTGGTTCAGGCATTGTTTTCTTTTTGTCATGATGATAATACTCCTACTGCTTTAACACTAACACTGGCTGAGCATTGCCTGCCTGGGGGTGTATACTGCAGAGGAGGAGCCACTTTAATCTTTTTCAGATCACTTAGTGTCACCTCCTGGTGGCAGCAGCATAACACCCACGGTCCTGTGTCCCCCAATTAGAGGCTAGGAGAAAAGGATTTTACGGTGAGTACACAAAAATCTCCTTTTTTCCCCACCCCCGGGGACTGCTTTAGGATGTCCCATGGTTTCCTGTGTCCCCCAATGAGGCAATAGAGAAAAGTAGATTTTTGTGTACTCACCGTAAAATCTCTTTCTCTGAGCCATCATTGGGGGGACACAGCACCTGCCCTTATGTGTGTATATTGTTCTGTCGTACCATTCTACGTTTATCTCAATTTCTTCTCCTACTGCTTTTGTACTAACTGACTGTCCCTCTAGACTGGGGGTGTATACTGATGAGGAGGAGCTAACTCTTTTGTTTTATTAATTGGCTTAAGGTACCTTCACACGGGCAATATTGCTAGGCAATTTCACAGGCAATTTGCTGGTTGCAGTGAAATCATGGACACATTGTTCCATTTTGTACACAGCAATAAAATAGAACAATGTGTCCATGATTTCACTGCAACCAGCAAATTGCCTGTAAAATTGCCTAGCAATATTGCCGCGTGTGAAGGTGCCTTTAGTGTCGCCTCCTGGTGGCAGGAAGCATACACCCATGGTATCCTGTGTCCCCCAATGATGGCTCAGAGAAAGAGATTTTACGGTGAGTACACAAAAATCAACTTTTTTTTCTCTTTTCCTTAACCAAATTTGGGGTGTGTCTTATAATCAGGTGTGTCTTATAAAGCGAAAAATACAGTATATGATTTAAAGGAAACCTGTTATGGCCTCAAATCCTTTTGACTCTTTTCATCTGTTTGCTGTCCCCGCAGCGGCTTCATCCCTGTTACTGAGGTCTGCCCCACCACAAAGAGCCTTATTATAGAAGCCATACATGTCACATTCCTCTAGCAGATATATAGAACTACTCCAGGAACCTTTACAATATGGAAAGTGTCCCACCTGCTTCCAAAGTGTTCTCTAGTCCTAGATGTTACCTATATCTCTAAACAGCAGCTGAGCCTTCTAAGGCCCCTTTCACATCAGCGTTTTTTTCAAATTGCAGCAGATGCGGTGGAAAAAAACGCATCTGCCGCGATTAACGCATAACCGCCACACTTGCGGCACAGTTGCAGCAAGCCCCATGCAATGTCTATGGGGCTTGCGGTAAGGGTGCGGCAGGTGCGGTATTGGCACTTGCGGCAGGTGTGGCCGCAAAAAAAACGCAGTCAGCAGCGGTTTTTTTCGCGGCCGCACCTGCCGCAAGTGACTAAACCGCACTTGCCGCATCTGCCGCACCCTTACCGCAAGCCCCATAGACATTGCATGGGGCTTGCCGCAAGTGTGGCGGTTATGCGTTAATTGCGGCAGATGCGTTTTTTCACCGCATCTGCCGCGATTTGAAAAAAACGCTGATGTGAAAGGGGCGTAAGTCTGCTATTATCCAACCGTAGCATATAGTACTAAAGCGGCCGTCACACGCTACCATTTCTTGCCCGATATCGTTTAAGCGATCTGCTTTTTGATCGCTTAAGCGATATCGTTTTGGCATCGTTGCATGTAATCAAGCGATTTTACTATGTAAAATCGCTTGATCGTGACATCGCAGATCTGAGCTCCGGAGCTCAGATCTAGCGATGAACGATTTAACGATCTGTTTCATCGTGGTGTATAACACCACGATGAACGATCTCCCAGCGGCAGAGCCTATGCTGGGAGATGGTAACTATGGTACACGTCGGGTTACTAAGCGCCGCACGGCGCCTAGTAACCCGATGTGTACCATAGTAACCAGCGAGATCGTGGCTCCACATCGCTGGTGAGTCTGTCTGTGTGACAGCTCACCAGCGATGTGAGCGATATTGTAAGCGATCGCGCGTGCACGTGATCGCTTACAATATCGTTTAAGATATGGAAGCGTGTGACGGCCGCCTCAGAGCCACAAAAACTAAAGCTAATGATCACATAATCGTCACACTGGCAATAATAATATAGCTTTATTTGTGTATGTTGTTGTATAATACTGGGTTTGCTGGCTAATACGTTTCCTCCCCGCCTTACTGGCCATTGGTATGGAGTTGTAGGGTTTTCCCGTGTCTCCATCTAAAGAAAACATGCTGCTCCCACTTACTGACTGTACTTGGCTGTTCTCAGAAATGTCATCAGTCCTGTGGTTGAAGTTAGTTTTGCTTTCTATATATGGTCCGAGAACAATAACCATTGTCTACCTGTCAAACTACTCAAAGCATTGTTTCTAAAAGCCCCCATGCACATTAGAGGAAAGTCATCTGAACCTGCTGAATTTCAGTGCCTGATTCTTTTGTTGCCAGAGGTGTCTCCGCTATGAAAACAGAGCAGATAAGAATTGAGCAAGGCCTAAACAGCTAGTGATTTAGTATTTAGTCTTTTACTAGATAATGAACTAATTCTTCTCTTTTTATTTACCTTCAACATTAGTTGGGATTTATGAAAGTTACTCACTGATTTTTTCTGTTTGAGTTAATGTTCATCATTTTTATCTTTGGTTCAGCCATAGCAGAAGACAAAAACACCACTGATGATGCACTGAGGAGCAATTCCAACCCTGTCCCTGCCATGCCAGAGCCAACAGCAACACAGGAACCTCTGGTCGGAAGTCAGAAGAGGAAAGCAAGAAAAACTAAAATTACGCATCTGGTTAGATCTCTTGACTGTCAGTCTTCTTCATTAGCTCCAACTTTGGGTAAGAAACACTTTTTTTGCTTGATTTTGTGTAACAGCGATTATAATATCTAGCTGAAGTACTTTTATAAGGTTCATTTAAGTTCCTAAAGTTTGCACCTCTTTGATATTCTGAGTCTGGATGTTTGTAGTTCACACAGAGCCTGGAATTCAGCTTGTGTAATGCCGTTGGTTTCTTTACTTGTTTTTCTGGTTTGTTTGTTTGCCTC
>JARQOC010000002.1:488658502-488807578 GCA_033576535.1 Allobates femoralis
GCGGTGTCTACAAACTTGTAGTACCTAGTGTGACCTCCGGAGGGCAGTGCCCTAAACCCCATTGTCTGGGTCTCCCATTGATGATTAAAGAAAAAAGAATTTACGGTACGTAAACAAAATTCTCTTTATCTGTATTCTTTTGTTATTTTAGAACAATACTCATTTTTGGGGAAATATTTTGGCAATCCCAGACAATATTTATGAAGTAATGTTCATTTTTGATAAATACATTACTAGATTGATCTTAATAACTGCACAGCATTTTGGATGTGCCTGAAAATTGGTTACTGTAAAAGGGAACATAATTTTGGGAAATCAACTCAAGAAAAAGCTTTAACCACCTTTTTGGATCTTTTAGATGAAAGTACACATTCTCCAGCTGTATCCCAGAGATCTGCTCTTGTGTGAAGTAAGAAAGGTTGCCCAAGTATTGTATACATTTCTTTAAGACCTTGAAAAATAATTAACATTTTTTTTAGACTCGTAATGGCTTTCTATTGAAAACATTTTAAGTCTTGCTTCATTTGCATAATCATGTTTTCATTTATCAAGCCAAATTTGTATCGTGTAAGTAAAATGCACTACCTGAAATATGAACAGAAAGACCAAAATGTTATTGTAAAACAATCTTAGGAGATAAAGCTGTTGGCTGCTTATTTTAACAAATATGTTGGGATATGATTTTGCGGCACTTACTGATATACACTATATGGATAAAAGTAATGAGAAATCTACTCATTATACTTACAGAAACTTTTACTGTAACCCTTGTAAATTAAAACTAATTTAAAAAAAAGTTATCCTCCTTCACAGGATATTGAATATTATGTTGATTGTTTCAATTCCCACAACTGAGACCCACAGCAATCTATATATTGGGGCCCTGGAACCAAGAGAACATGGCTCCAAAAGGCTGTCTTGAATGCAGCATGGGGTTGTATGCTCAATCTCCACTCTATCTATTGTCTGTGTAACTGCAGAGCAATAGCCATGTACAATAGCACTTGTACCTCTGTGATTTGTCCTGAGGAAGGGGCCTAGTTACCCTGAAATGTGTAGAAATAAAGTCACAAAAATCAACTGTTACTATAAGAATTGTTTATTTTGGACGGGAGCGTGGTCAAAGTCCTATTTCTATATCTTGGAATCTACTATGGATTCCAATTCCTTTAACCTGGTTCTTAATGAAATCTGCATCCAACAGTCAGACACCTCTGCCAATGCTGGTCTCTCATATGGTGGCCTATAATTTTCACACATTGCAAGACCTGAGAACAGTCAAAGTGGAGGTGTTGGTCTGCTCTTTTCATCACAATGTGCTTTTAAAGTTATATTCTCCGGTGCCCACAATTATGTTTCCTTCCTTTAAAGTCCACACCATTAGACTCTTCAAACCCTTCTCTCTGTAAGTGGCAGATGTCTATCGCCCTCTGGGCTCCTCCCATTGGTTTTGGGATGACTTTACTTTTGGCTTCCACACTTTTCATCCTGTGGCATTCCCACATTAATCATGGGGGATTTTAACATTCCCACTGATGATCTGCTGTCCCCTTCTTCCACTCATCTTTCTCTAACCTCTTCCTTAAGCCTTTCACAGCTTACTAGCTCTTCCACACATAATTACTGTAAGTGCTCTCTGACAACTTCCTTCTCTGTAAAGAACTGTCAACACCCAGGACACTATCCCTTATCATACATACAGGAAATCTATGTAATATCAATACCCAGCAGCTTAGAACAATCTGTCCTTTTTAGCTCCCATTTCCTCACGTTCTTGTCCAGTCTCCATATTGTCACATTATAATAATACTTGGTGAAATGACCTGGATCAAGCAGCACTACCTACAAGCAGAAAGACTTGACACAAACAACAGCAATCCTAGCACAAGCTGCAAACACGTTTTTTGCATCATTGCTCAAGGTTTGCTGAATGTCAGTGGAGGAACTCACTTTCCGTAGAAGACTTCATCTACTAAGTTCATGCTCAAAACCTATAACTTTACTCTCCATCTGTCCAAACAAGTCTACTTCAACACTCTCATCACATCACTGTCCAGCAATCCAAAACAACTCTTCGAAACCTTCCACTCTGTCCTAAACAATATAGCACCGTCTCCATTTATCAACCTCATCGCCGATTTTCTGGTCACTTATTTCCTAGAAAAAAAATCAACCACGTCCATAAGGACATTTTTGCACAATCCCCTCAGAGCCTGGATCCCCTTCCCTCCCGATGTTCAAACTCACCTTCCACCTTCAAGTCACCATATTCCTTGCTTCTTTTTCTCTACAGCCTTCGCCAGTAATTTTATTCTCTCACAACTTCTCCAGTCCCTCTACCCAGTTGTCACCATTCACCTAACGAAAATATTTAACTTCTCCCTTTTTTCCTGAATTTTTCCTTCCTCATTAAAGCACGCCAATATACAGTAATATCTTTACTTAAAAAAAAAACATCCTTCGACAAAAACTGCACTGCTAAGTACAGACCAGTCTTTAGTCCTCCCTTTATCTCTAAACTCCTGGAACGCTTGGCCCACTTCTGTCTAATCCGATATAAGATAACTCTCTTCTTGAAGCTTTACAATCCGGTTTCATCTTTTTACATTTTACTGAAATTCCCCTTAGGGCTACGTCACACACACAGATATCTGTGCAGATATTGGTCACAGATCTCTGGTTGCAATGAAATCATGGACACATTGTATCTATTTGTACACAGCCACAACATGGAGCAATGTATCCATGATTTCACTGCAACCAGAGATCTGTGAACAATATCTGCACAGATATCTGTGTGTGTGACGTGGCCCTTAGTAAAGTCTCTAATGATCAATTAACAGCAAAAACTAATGGCCGGTACTCTTCTGATTCTCCTGGATCTCTCTGCTGCATTTGACACTGTTTATCACCAGATCCTCCTCAATATGCTCTGCTTTATTGTCCTTAAGGACACAGTTTTCCTGTGGTTCTGCTCTACCTCTGACTGCTCCTTTACTGAACCTTGTACCACTGTCTCCAAGACTTTTCTCGTGCTGTGCTAGTTTTCTGGAATGCACTACCCCAGACGATCTTACTATTATCTAGTCCTTACATTTTTAAGCATACATTAAAAACACATCTCTTTAGACAATCCTATCACCTTAAGGCTATGTGCACACTACGTCGGCTTTGTGCCGGTGGGCGGCTGGGCGGACCCGACAGGAAGCTCCAGAGCCGTCCACCGGCTTCCTGTCGGGTCCGTGCTGCGGGAGACGGGCGGGTGTGCGGCGGGTGCACAGCGGGTTAGCGCCGGCGGTTCTTCAGCGGCTGGAAGCAGCACATGATTCTGCTTGCAGCCGCTGCAGAACCGGCCGGATTATAGAACATGCTCATTCTTTGCTAACCCGCTGGGAACCCAGCGGGTTAGCAACAGATGAGCATGTGGAAACCGCCGGTGTGTGCACACCGGGGGTCGGTTTCCATAGGTTTATATGTTAACCCAAAAGCCGCTTTTGGATTAACATAAATTTACATAAACCTCATGGAAACCGACCGGCGGTTTCCGCGGCTAAACCTGCACAAACCCAGCCAGTGTGCACATAGCCATACTCACCTAACTCTCCCCTGTTCCCTCATTCTAAATATTATAGGGGTTATCCAGTACTAGGACAACCCCTTCTCATTCCACTCCTTTCCCCCAATTAAAATTAAAAAAGCTTATATTCACCTCCATTGCTGTGCTGTTCAAGCAGTGTTTGGACTTGCGTAATCGCAAGACCAGAAATAAGTACTTTTTTAACCTATTGTGCCCCCCCCCCATTTGTTATAGATTGTAAGCTGACGATCAGAGCCCTCACTCCTCCTGTAACTATGGAACTATGTGTTACTTTGTACTGTCTTTAAAATTAATCGGGGACATATCTAGATAATAAAGTGCTGCGGAATATGTTGGCGCTATATAAATAAAATTGCTATTATTTATTAGCCAAGCAGGTAACTTTCAGCTGGCATTCGCCAAACCTAGTCGCCCAGTACAGTGGCGTGGACTGGGTGATGTAAAAAATGCCCTTGTCAGGTCTTGGCCCTATACACTCTCCACTATAATAAATGTATTTGTTTTGCTTGAAGTTTATTTGGATGTTATAAAAGATCAACTTTGTTCACAATGCACCCGAATTGAACAACCAGATGGAACAAATAAGATAAAGTATGCAATGGAACTGGGATCAACCACTAAATATCACTTAACAGCAGCAAATAAAGTTTTAAAAAATCAAAAGCCAAAAGGCAGCATGAAACAATCATCCAAAGTGCCCTTATAATAAGGTTACACCCATCCTCATCAGCCTAAAGGTACCTTTACACGCCGCAACCACAGCTGGGAATCCTGACAGCGATATGTCGCCCTGGAACAATCGCAGTCAAATTACCTCCCAGTTGCGGCATGTAATTGGGGAATTTCGCGGCAATAAATCACCTGTCGCCTGATTCCTGAGCACTGCTCTAAAATCAGCCACAATCATGAAGGCGAGGTTTTGGCGTGTGATAGGGCAATGGTGATGGAATCTGCGTCGCCTATGATTTCCCGTAGGCATGCCACAGCGTGCTGTAGTCCACACCCCGTCTGCGATGATTGGTGGTGGCTACTGTGTTCCCATTGTCTGTCAGTTCACATGGCGCCATATTTGAAGAGCTGTATGTTCAGCACCACACACATCTTCAATTGCGTCATGTATTAGCCAGCCTTCCAGAGCAGGCTGACCAATCGTAACGCTGTTGCGTTGTCCAATGAGCGCGTATGGGGCATGGTGTAAATCACTGTGGCACGCCTATCTCCTTGCCGCGCTGAACATGTACATCCATATTGCATTTGGAATTGCGGCGTGTGAAGCGGCGATGGAATGAGGCAAGATTGTTTCCGCTGTTGGTGAGGCGATTTCCGGAGCAACACATCGCCTTACTTTCAGGGCGCAATTGCGGCGTGTGATGTCGCCATCGGCGATCTGAGGCGACCATGAAAAAATGCACACGCATGTTAGATCGCCTCATATCGCCAGCAGATATTGCGGGGTGTGAAGGTACCCTAATAGATAGCCATCCATTACTGGCACAATGGTTCCTGAAATTGAAATGACAAATAATAATATCAAGTTCAATAACATAGAATATTTATATAAGATTTACAGATCAATGGACAAGAAAGTTAAAGAATATCCATAAAACAAGTAACCTGAGATATTGGAAATGTCAAAGGGAAAAAAATGGAAATGACAAAGAATAAATCATATACCATCCTATCTGTCAAATGAACATGAGATGTATTCAAAGCCAAAATCCTAGTGGTTATGTGGCTAGAACAGACTAATTCATATGACAAATTTCTCAGAGACAACATGATGGGTGTGCAAATAAAAAATGAATTGCTATAAAACACAGGGACCAGGAAATAGAGGCAAATATAGTAAGATAAGACTAGATGGTGGCTAGATTCTAACGCATCGGGTATTCTAGACTATGTATGTAGTTTATTTATGAAGATTTAAGAATAATGCGAAGGGAAGCTGGGTTTAAATCCTGCACCAATATCGCTGATTGCTCGCGACCGGCCGGGCTCAACCAGTCAGCGAAGTGTGGTTCAAATCCCGCGCCAATTTGCGGGCGGGCTGTCCCTGTTGCTTATTGGTCGCTCACGGCTGGCCTTACCAATCAGCGACGCAGGATTTGCGTTACAAACAGACAGAAGTAGACAATTATATAGTAGATACCTACAGCAGTGCCAGTGTGCATTGGTGACAGAGTCCATGAGGGAGCTGGGTAAGAGAGGCCTGGTGCTGGCAAGAGGGGGCCGGGGAAGAGCGGCCAGGTGTGGGTAGGAGGGGGCTGGGGGACAGCGGCCTGGTCCGGGCAGGAGGGGGCCAGGGAACAGCGGTGGGGTGTGGGCAGGAGGGGGCCGCTGTTCCCATGCTCCCTCCTGCCCACAGCAGAGTGCTTCGCAGAGTATACGGCGGCTCAGTGGTTAGAATATACGGCGGGTGAGTGGACAGCACAGTATTCGGCAGGTGAATGGACAGCACAGTATTCGGCGGGTGAGTGGACAGCACGGTATGTGGCGGGTGAGTGAACAGCACAGTATACGGCGGGTGGTGTACGGTGCGTGGGTGGACAGCACAGTGTACGGCGGGTGAGTGGACAGCACAGTGTGCTGTGGGTGAGTGGACAGCACAGTGTGCTGTGGGTGAGTGGACAGCACAGTGTACGGCGGGCGAGTGGACAGCACAGTGTACGGCGGGCGAGTGGACAGCACAGTGTACGGCGGGCGAGTGGACAGCACAGTATACGGCGGGTGAGTGGACAGCATGGTGTACGGTGCGTGGGTGGACAGCACAGTGTACGGCGGGTGAGTGGACAGCACAGTGTACTGCGGGTGAGTGGACAGCACAGTGTACGGCGGGCGAGTGGACAGCACAGTGTACGGCGGGCGAGTGGACAGCACAGTGTACGGCGGGCGAGTGGACAGCATAGTGTACGGCGGGCGAGTGGACAGCACAGTGTACGGCGGGCGAGTGGACAGCACAGTGTACGGCGGTCGAGTGGACAGCACAGTGTACGGCGGGCGAGTGGACAGCACAGTGTATGGCGGGCGAGTGGACAGCACAGTATACGGCGGGCGAGTGCATAGCACAGTATACGGTGGCTCAGTGGACACACACCTACACACACACACACCTACACACACCCTCCCCCTTTGGTCTCACCCATCGCCGATGGAAGCTTAAGCCGGCAATGAGCGGTCATGTGACAGGCGGGCTGAAGTGACGTGCACAGAGCCTGTCACATGACCTGCTTATCTCCGGCTGAACCTTCCATCAGCGATGGGTGAGACCGGGCCGACGGGGAGGGGGTGTGAATGGCGGCAGGGGGGAAGTGGTGGGGAATGGAGCGAGGTGGGGGATAATGGAGCGGCGGGGGTAGCGGAACGGGGGGGGTGGGGGACAGAGCATGGGGGGGGGGATGTAGCGGTTAGGAGGAGGGAGACGGGAGACCAGGTGGCAGCGGCGGGCAAGAGGGAGCCGGAGGTGGGCGGACCCACTCCAGCCGGTGGGTGCAGGCAGGAGGAGGCTGACAGTGTGGCATGCCTGTGAGGCTGAAGTCGCGCTGTTTTGCATACGTTGCGCCAATGAGCGCTGGCGCTCAATTTCGGCCTCAGACACAATTTGGCAATTATATAGTAGATGGTGGCTCAGTGGTTAGCACTATATTGTGGCTCAGTGGTTAGCACTGTATACGGTGGCTTAGTGGTTAGCACAGTATACGGTGGCTCAGTAGTTAGCACTGTATACGGAGCCTCAGTGGTTGGCACTGTATATGGTGGCTCAATAATTAGAACAGTAATGTGGCTCAGTGGTTAGCACTGTATACGGTGGCTCAGTAGTTAGCACTGTATACGGAGCCTCAGTGGTTGGCACTGTATATGGTGGCTCAATAATTAGAACAGTATGGTGGCTCAGTGATTAGCACTGTACGGTGGCTCAGTGGTTAGCACTGTATGGTGGCTCAGTGGTTAGCATAGTATGGTGGCTCAGTAGTTAGCACTGTACGGTGGCTCAGTGGTTAGCACTGCACGGTGGCTCAGTGGTTAGCACTGTGTGGTGGCTCAGTGGTTAGCACAGTATGGTGGCTCAGTAGTTAACACTGTACAGTGGCTCAGTGATTAGCACTGTACGATGGCTCAGTGGTTAGCACTGTATGGTGGCTCAGTGGTTAGCACTGTACGGTGGCTCAATGGTTAGCACTGCACGGTGGCTCAGTGGTTAGCACTGTATGGTGGCTCAGTGGTTAGCACTGCACGGTGGCTCAATGGTTAGCACTGTATATGGTGGCTCAGTGTTTAGCAAAGTATGGTGGCTCAGTGGTTAGCACAGTATATGGTCGCTCAGTGGTTAGCACTGTACAGTGGCTCAGTGGTTAGCACTGTATGGTGGCTCAGTGGTTAGCACTGCACGGTGGCTCAGTGATTAGCACTGTATGGTGGCTCAGTGGTTAGCACTGTACGGTGGCTCAATGGTTAGCACTGTATGGTGGCTCAGTGTTTAGCAAAGTATGGTGGCTCAGTGGTTAGCACAGTATATGGTCGCTCAGTGGTTAGCACTGTACAGTGGCTCAGTGATTAGCACTGTACGGTGGCTCAGTGGTTAGCACTGTATGGTGGCTCAGTGGTTAGCACTGTATGGTGGCTCAGTAGTTAGCACTGTACGGTGGCTCAGTGGTTAGCACTGTGTGGTGGCTCAGTCGTTAGCACAGTATGGTGGCTCAGTAGTTAGCACTGTACAGTGGCTCAGTGATTAGCACTGTACGGTGGCTCAGTGGTTAGCACTGTATGGTGGCTCAGTGGTTAGCACTGTACGGTGGCTCAATGGTTAGCACTGCACGGTGGCTCAGTGGTTAGCACTGTATGGTGGCTCAGTGGTTAGCACTGCACGGTGGCTCAGTGATTAGCACTGTATGGTGGCTCAGTGGTTAGCACTGTACGGTGGCTCAATGGTTAGCACTGCACGGTGGCTCAGTGGTTAGCACTGTATGGTGGCTCAGTGGTTAGCACAGTATATGGTCGCTCAGTGGTTAGCACTGTACGGTGGCTCAGTGTTTAGCACAGTATGGTGGCTCATTGGTTAGCACTATATGGAGGCAGAGTGGTTAATTCTGTATGGAGGCAGAGTGGTTAATTCTGTATGGTAGCTCAGTGGTTAGCGCTGTACACGGTGACTAAGTGATTAGCACTCTTTGGTGGCTGAGTGGTTAGCACTGTATACGGTGGCTCAGTGGTTAGCACCGTATACGGTGGCTCAGTGGTTAGCACAGTATACGCTGGTTCAGTAGTTAGCACTATATATGGTGACTCAGTGGTTAGCACTGTACAGTGGCTCAGTGGTTAGCACTGTACGATGGCTCAGTGGTTAGCACAGTACGGTGGCTCAGTGGTTAGCACTGTACGGTGGCTCAGTGGTTAGCACAGTATGGTGGCTCAGTGGTTAGCACTGTACGGTGGCTCAGTGGTTAGCACTGTACGGTGGCTCAGTGGTTAGCACTGTATGGTGGCTCAATTGTTAGCACTGCACGGTGGCTCAGTAGTTAGCACAGTATGGTGGCTCAGTGGTTAGCACAGTATGGAGGCTAAGTGGTTAGCACTGTACGGTGGCTCAGTGTTTAGCACTGTACGGTGGCTCAGTGGTTAGCACTGTATGGTGGCTCAGTGGTTAGCACTGTATGGTGGCTCAATGGTTAGCACTGTACGGTGGCTCAATGGTTAGCATTGCACGGTATCTCAGTGGTTAGCACAGTATGGTGGCTCAGTGGTTAGCATTGTACAGTGGCTCAGTGGTTAGCACTGTATGGTGGCTCAGTGGTTAGCACTGCGCGGTGGCTCAGTGTTTAGCAAAGTATGGTGGCTCAGTGGTTAGCACAGTATATGGTCGCTCAGCGGTTAGCACTGTACGGTGGCTCAGTGTTTAGCACAGTATGGTGGCTCATTGGTTAGCACTATATGGAGGCAGAGTGGTTAATTCTGTATGGCTAAGTGGAGAGCACTGTATATGGTCGCTCAGTGGTTAGCACAGTATGGTGGCTCAGTAGTTAGCACTGTATATGGTGACTCAGTGGTTAGCATTTTATAGTGGCTCAGTGGTTGGCACTGTATATGGTGGCTCAGTGGTTAGCACAGTATGGTGGCTCAGTGGTTAGCACTGTATGGTTGCTCAGTGGTTAACACTGTACGGTGGCTCAGTGGTTAGCACAGTACGGTGGCTCTGTGGTTAGCACAGTATGGTAGCTCTGTGGTTAGCACATTGTGGCTCAGCGGTCAGCGCAGGATGGAGGCAGAGTGATCAGCGCAGGATGGAGCAGAGTGGTCAGCGCAGGATGGAGGCAGAGTGGTGAGCACAGGACGGAGGCAGAGTGGTGAGCGCAGGACGGAGGCAGAGTGGTGAGCGCAGGATGGAGGCAGAGTGGTGAGCGCAGGATGGAGGCTCAGTGGTCAGCGCAGGATGGAGGCAGAGTGGTGAGCGCAAGATGGAGGCAGAGTGGTGAGCACAGGATGGAGGCAGAGTGGTGAGCACAGGATGGAGGCAGAGTGGTCAGCACAGGATGGACAGTGGTCAGCACAGGATGGAGGCGCAGTGGTCAGCGCAGGATGGAGGCTCAGTGGTCAGCACAGGATGGAGGCTGGGTGGTCAGCGCAGGATGGAGGCTCGGTGGTCAGCACAGGATGGAGGCAGAGTGGTCAGTGCAGAATGGCGCAGAATGGAGGCTGGGTGGTCAGCACAGGATGGAGGCTCGGTGGTCAGCGCAGGATGGAGGCTCGGCGGTCAGCAGCACACATCCATCCCCCCTCCCCGCAGCTCCGGTCTCACCCGCACCCGGTCATCGCCGCCAGAAGCTACAGCAGGTAATGAGCGGTCATGTGATAGGTGGGCTGAAGTGACATGCACATAGCCTGTCACATGACCCGCTCATTACCTGCTGTAGCTTCCAGCGGCAAAGAGTGGGTGCGCTTGGGACTGGAGCAGAATGGAGCGGGAGGGGGCGGCAATGACCGGGTGCGGGTGAGAGCGATGCGGAATGGAGTGGGAGGAAGTGGCAATGACCGGGTGCGGGTGAGAGCGATGCGGAGTGGACAGGGGGGGCGTGTGATGTCGCCATCGGCGATCTGAGGCGACCATGAAAAAATGCACACGCATGTTAGATCGCCTCATATCGCCAGCAGATATTGCGGGGTGTGAAGGTACCCTAATAGATAGCCATCCATTACTGGCACAATGGTTCCTGAAATTGAAATGACAAATAATAATATCAAGTTCAATAACATAGAATATTTATATAAGATTTACAGATCAATGGACAAGAAAGTTAAAGAATATCCATAAAACAAGTAACCTGAGATATTGGAAATGTCAAAGGGAAAAAAATGGAAATGACAAAGAATAAATCATATACCATCCTATCAGTCAAATGAACATGAGATGTATTCAAAGCCAAAATCCTAGTGGTTATGTGGCTAGAACAGACTAATTCATATGACAAATTTCTCAGAGACAACATGATGGGTGTGCAAATAAAAAATGAATTGCTATAAAACACAGGGACCAGGAAATAGAGGCAAATATAGTAAGATAAGACTAGATGGTGGCTAGATTCTAACGCATCGGGTATTCTAGACTATGTATGTAGTTTATTTATGAAGATTTAAGAATAATGCGAAGGGAAGCTGGGTTTAAATCCTGCACCAATATCGCTGATTGCTCGTGACCGGCCGGGCTCAACCAGTCAGCGAAGTGTGGTTCAAATCCCGCGCCAATTTGCGGGCGGGCTGTCCCTGTTGCTTATTGGTCGCTCACGGCTGGCCTTACCAATCAGCGACGCAGGATTTGCGTTACAAACAGACAGAAGTAGACAATTATATAGTAGATACCTACAGCAGTGCCAGTGTGCATTGGTGACAGAGTCCATGAGGGAGCTGGGTAAGAGAGGCCTGGTGCTGGCAAGAGGGGGCCGGGGAAGAGCGGCCAGGTGTGGGTAGGAGGGGGCTGGGGGACAGCGGCCTGGTCCGGGCAGGAGGGGGCCAGGGAACAGCGGTGGGGTGTGGGCAGGAGGGGGCCGCTGTTCCCATGCTCCCTCCTGCCCACAGCAGAGTGCTTCGCAGAGTATACGGCGGCTCAGTGGTTAGAATATACGGCGGGTGAGTGGACAGCACAGTATTCGGCAGGTGAATGGACAGCACAGTATTCGGCGGGTGAGTGGACAGCACGGTATGTGGCGGGTGAGTGAACAGCACAGTATACGGCGGGTGGTGTACGGTGCGTGGGTGGACAGCACAGTGTACGGCGGGTGAGTGGACAGCACAGTGTGCTGTGGGTGAGTGGACAGCACAGTGTACGGCGGGCGAGTGGACAGCACAGTGTACGGCGGGCGAGTGGACAGCACAGTGTACGGCGGCGAGTGGACAGCACAGTATACGGCGGGTGAGTGGACAGCATGGTGTACGGTGCGTGGGTGGACAGCACAGTGTACGGCGGGTGAGTGGACAGCACAGTGTACTGCGGGTGA
Organism: Allobates femoralis; assembly: GCA_033576535.1. NCBI lineage: Eukaryota > Metazoa > Chordata > Amphibia > Anura > Aromobatidae > Allobates > Allobates femoralis. The sequence goes on from JARQOC010000002.1 coordinate 488,670,584, forward strand.
GTGGACAGCACAGTGTACGGCGGGCGAGTGGACAGCACAGTGTACGGCGGGCGAGTGGACAGCATAGTGTACGGCGGGCGAGTGGACAGCACAGTGTACGGCGGGCGAGTGGACAGCACAGTGTACGGCGGTCGAGTGGACAGCACAGTGTACGGCGGTCGAGTGGACAGCACAGTGTACGGCGGGCGAGTGGACAGCACAGTGTATGGCGGGCGAGTGGACAGCACAGTATACGGCGGGCGAGTGCATAGCACAGTATACGGTGGCTCAGTGGACACACACCTACACACACACACACCTACACACACCCTCCCCCTTTGGTCTCACCCATCGCCGATGGAAGCTTAAGCCGGCAATGAGCGGTCATGTGACAGGCGGGCTGAAGTGACGTGCACAGAGCCTGTCACATGACCTGCTTATTTCCGGCTGAATCTTCCATCAGCGATGGGTGAGACCGGGCCGACGGGGAGGGGGTGTGAATGGCGGCAGGGGGGAAGTGGTGGGGAATGGAGCGAGGTGGGGGATAATGGAGCGGCGGGGGTAGTGGAACGGGGGGGGTGGGGACAGAGCATGGGGGGGGGGATGTAGCGGTTAGGAGGAGGGAGACGGGAGACCAGGTGGCAGCGGCGGGCAAGAGGGAGCCGGAGGTGGGCGGACCCACTCCAGCCGGTGGGTGCAGGCAGGAGGAGGCTGACAGTGTGGCATGCCTGTGAGGCTGAAGTCGCGCTGTTTTGCATACGTTGCGCCAATGAGCGCTGGCGCTCAATTTCGGCCTCAGACACAATTTGGCAATTATATAGTAGATGGTGGCTCAGTGGTTAGCACTATATTGTGGCTCAGTGGTTAGCACTGTATACGGTGGCTTAGTGGTTAGCACAGTATACGGTGGCTCAGTAGTTAGCACTGTATACGGAGCCTCAGTGGTTGGCACTGTATATGGTGGCTCAATAATTAGAACAGTAATGTGGCTCAGTGGTTAGCACTGTATACGGTGGCTCAGTAGTTAGCACTGTATACGGAGCCTCAGTGGTTGGCACTGTATATGGTGGCTCAATAATTAGAACAGTATGGTGGCTCAGTGATTAGCACTGTACGGTGGCTCAGTGGTTAGCACTGTATGGTGGCTCAGTGGTTAGTATAGTATGGTGGCTCAGTAGTTAGCACTGTACGGTGGCTCAGTGGTTAGCACTGCACGGTGGCTCAGTGGTTAGCACTGTGTGGTGGCTCAGTGGTTAGCACAGTATGGTGGCTCAGTAGTTAGCACTGTACAGTGGCTCAGTGATTAGCACTGTACGGTGGCTCAGTGGTTAGCACTGTATGGTGGCTCAGTGGTTAGCACTGTACGGTGGCTCAATGGTTAGCACTGCACGGTGGCTCAGTGGTTAGCACTGTATGGTGGCTCAGTGGTTAGCACTGCACGGTGGCTCAATGGTTAGCACTGTATATGGTGGCTCAGTGTTTAGCAAAGTATGGTGGCTCAGTGGTTAGCACAGTATATGGTCGCTCAGTGGTTAGCACTGTACAGTGGCTCAGTGGTTAGCACTGTATGGTGGCTCAGTGGTTAGCACTGCACGGTGGCTCAGTGATTAGCACTGTATGGTGGCTCAGTGGTTAGCACTGTACGGTGGCTCAATGGTTAGCACTGTATGGTGGCTCAGTGTTTAGCAAAGTATGGTGGCTCAGTGGTTAGCACAGTATATGGTCGCTCAGTGGTTAGCACTGTACAGTGGCTCAGTGATTAGCACTGTACGGTGGCTCAGTGGTTAGCACTGTATGGTGGCTCAGTGGTTAGCACTGTATGGTGGCTCAGTAGTTAGCACTGTACGGTGGCTCAGTGGTTAGCACTGTGTGGTGGCTCAGTCGTTAGCACAGTATGGTGGCTCAGTAGTTAGCACTGTACAGTGGCTCAGTGATTAGCACTGTACGGTGGCTCAGTGGTTAGCACTGTATGGTGGCTCAGTGGTTAGCACTGTACGGTGGCTCAATGGTTAGCACTGCACGGTGGCTCAGTGGTTAGCACTGTATGGTGGCTCAGTGGTTAGCACTGCACGGTGGCTCAGTGATTAGCACTGTATGGTGGCTCAGTGGTTAGCACTGTACGGTGGCTCAATGGTTAGCACTGCACGGTGGCTCAGTGGTTAGCACTGTATGGTGGCTCAGTGGTTAGCACAGTATATGGTCGCTCAGTGGTTAGCACTGTACGGTGGCTCAGTGTTTAGCACAGTATGGTGGCTCATTGGTTAGCACTATATGGAGGCAGAGTGATTAATTCTGTATGGTGGCTCAGTGGTTAGCGCTGTACACGGTGACTAAGTGATTAGCACTCTTTGGTGGCTGAGTGGTTAGCACTGTATACGGTGGCTCAGTGGTTAGCACTGTATACGGTGGCTCAGTGGTTAGCACAGTATACGCTGGTTCAGTAGTTAGCACTATATATGGTGACTCAGTGGTTAGCACTGTACAGTGGCTCAGTGGTTAGCACTGTACGATGGCTCAGTGGTTAGCACAGTACGGTGGCTCAGTGGTTAGCACTGTACGGTGGCTCAGTGGTTAGCACAGTATGGTGGCTCAGTGGTTAGCACTGTACGGTGGCTCAGTGGTTAGCACTGTACGGTGGCTCAGTGGTTAGCACTGTATGGTGGCTCAATTGTTAGCACTGCACGGTGGCTCAGTAGTTAGCACAGTATGGTGGCTCAGTGGTTAGCACAGTACGGTGGCTCAGTGTTTAGCACTGTACGGTGGCTCAGTGGTTAGCACTGTATGGTGGCTCAGTGGTTAGCACTGTATGGTGGCTCAGTGGTTAGCACTGTATGGTGGCTCAATGGTTAGCACTGTACGGTGGCTCAATGGTTAGCATTGCACGGTATCTCAGTGGTTAGCACAGTATGGTGGCTCAGTGGTTAGCATTGTACAGTGGCTCAGTGGTTAGCACTGTATGGTGGCTCAGTGGTTAGCACTGCGCGGTGGCTCAGTGTTTAGCAAAGTATGGTGGCTCAGTGGTTAGCACAGTATATGGTCGCTCAGCGGTTAGCACTGTACGGTGGCTCAGTGTTTAGCACAGTATGGTGGCTCATTGGTTAGCACTATATGGAGGCAGAGTGGTTAATTCTGTATGGCTAAGTGGAGAGCACTGTATATGGTCGCTCAGTGGTTAGCACAGTATGGTGGCTCAGTAGTTAGCACTGTATATGGTGACTCAGTGGTTAGCATTTTATAGTGGTTCAGTGGTTGGCACTGTATATGGTGGCTCAGTGGTTAGCACAGTATGGTGGCTCAGTGGTTAGCACTGTACGGTGGCTCAGTGGTTAGCACAGTACGGTGGCTCTGTGGTTAGCACAGTATGGTGGCTCTGTGGTTAGCACATTGTGGCTCAGCGGTCAGCGCAGGATGGAGGCAGAGTGATCAGCGCAGGATGGAGCAGAGTGGTCAGCGCAGGACGGAGGCAGAGTGGTGAGCACAGGACGGAGGCAGAGTGGTGAGCGCAGGACGGAGGCAGAGTGGTGAGCGCAGGATGGAGGCAGAGTGGTGAGCGCAGGATGGAGGCTCAGTGGTCAGCGCAGGATGGAGGCAGAGTGGTGAGCGCAAGATGGAGGCAGAGTGGTGAGCGCAAGATGGAGGCAGAGTGGTGAGCACAGGATGGAGGCAGAGTGGTGAGCACAGGATGGAGGCAGAGTGGTCAGCACAGGATGGACAGTGGTCAGCACAGGATGGAGGCGCAGTGGTCAGCGCAGGATGGAGGCTCAGTGGTCAGCACAGGATGGAGGCTGGGTGGTCAGCGCAGGATGGAGGCTTGGTGGTCAGCACAGGATGGAGGCAGAGTGGTCAGTGCAGAATGGCGCAGAATGGAGGCTGGGTGGTCAGCACAGGATGGAGGCTCGGTGGTCAGCGCAGGATGGAGGCTCGGCGGTCAGCAGCACACATCCATCCCCCCTCCCCGCAGCTCCGGTCTCACCCGCACCCGGTCATCGCCGCCAGAAGCTACAGCAGGTAATGAGCGGTCATGTGATAGGTGGGCTGAAGTGACATGCACATAGCCTGTCACATGACACGCTCATTACCTGCTGTAGCTTCCAGCGGCAAAGAGTGGGTGCGCTTGGGACTGGAGCAGAATGGAGCGGGAGGGGGCGGCAATGACCGGGTGCGGGTGAGAGCGATGCGGAATGGAGTGGGAGGAAGTGGCAATGACCGGGTGCGGGTGAGAGCGATGCGGAGTGGACAGGGGGGGCGGCAATGACCGAGTGCAGGTGAGAGCAATGCAGAAAGGAGCGGGAGGGGGCGGCATTGACCAGGTGCAGGTGAGAGCGATGCGGAATGGAGCAGGAGGGGGCGGCAATGACCGAGTGCAGGTGAGAGCGATGCGGAATGGAGCGGCTGGGGGCGGCAATGACCGGGTGCAGGCGATGCGGAATGGAGCTGGAGGGGGCGGCAATGATCGGGTGCGGGTGAGAGCGATGCGGAATGGAGCGGGCGGGTGCAGGCAGGAGGAGGCTGACAGGGCAGCGTGTCTGTGGGGCTGAAATTGCGCACCGCTGTTTTGCATACGCTGCGCTCATTGGTTGCCGCGGCTGGCGACAACCAATGAGCGCTGGCGCGCGATTTCTGTGACAGACAGAGAACATTAGGAGATTATATACAGGGGTTGGCTGGTGGAGCTTGTCCCGGGTGACAGCCTGACTCATCAGCCCTGATCCGGCCGGGTGAGGAGCAGGGAAGGGGGGTTGTATTTTTCTGAAACTCACCACGCTCTGCCCTCCGCACAGTCCCGCTGTGTCATTGCGGCAGCTGCGGCCGCGAAGCAACAACGGCCGCCGGCCCATGTCATTAAAGGGGCGGCCCTAAATTAGGGCAAAACCACCAGCCTGGGGGGCCCCCCACTTGCCCCCCTGCCTCCTGGGCCAGTCCGCCCCTGATTATATAGTAGATAAGGAATAGAGACCCCACGCGTATCACCACCTGTGGTGCGGCTTTGTCAAGGGTGGAACATGATCCTGTTATCACGCAGTACAGTGGACTGGGTGGTGCATATAATGTGCTTGTTAGGACTTGGCCTTAGGGTATGGACAGACACACATCAGAGTGAAAAAACGCTCCGATTCACTGATGCGAGAGTCGGATTAGTGTGATCCTAGTTTTGCTCAGTGTGGCTTGCGAGTGCTTTCCGAGTGCAATCCGAGTTTTTCCTCAGCAGCTAGTTACTGTTTAATCATTTACAGGTGCATTTCCTACAGTTGTCGGAGCTACAGAATGCTAATGTAGCAATTAAAACTAGCATCAGACTCGGATTGTGCGAGTGCTTTCCGAGTGCAATCCGAGTTTTTTGTCGGACCCATAGACTTGCATTGGTGAGTCTCGTCCGTGACTCGCAACATGTTGCGATTGACTCGCAATCCGAGAATCGGATGCGGAAAAACTGTATGAGACCCGGAAATGTGCTCTCAGACATTAGTTAACATTGGTCCGAGAGCAATGCGATTTTTCCACACAGTAAACTCGGACGAGTTTCACTGATGTGTGTCCGAGCCCTTATACTGTCTCCACTATAATAATGTTATTAGTCTTGCTTGTAGCTTATTTGGATGTTACTAAATATCAATTTTGTTCACCATGCGTCAGAATTAAACAACTACAAAATCTTAATGATCTTCCACCTGTATACATGCTTTTTACCATAATGAAAAACTGTATAAGATATAAGATAAAATTTTTAGTTTAGGTATAAACTATTTCTAGTTAATTTATCAAAAAGTATAAATATACTTGTCACAAAAGAGATTTTACCACCACTGACATCTGTTTTCATAAATAATTCTGTTCTATGTAACATAATATATTTCTTAGCGCTCTGCATACATTCATTCCTCTGGTATTCATAATCCTCCTGGAACTATAAATAGACAATAAATCAAAATCCAAATGTTATCCTTCCCTTGCCAGTAGGAGAAGTTCAGGGAATCTCTCAGTTGCTTTTTGCTACCTCATCTGACAGCAACATAATGTAGGTAAAGAAACCCTGAAGTCCACGGTTTATCACATAGATTACTGGCTGCAGCTGTTCTCACACAATCAAAGCATTTAGCTTAATGAACACAGCAGAGCTGAGATAGATGCCCCGTCCACACCAGGCTCTCAATAGAGATTGTGTATTGACTGTGAGGTAGTGTCAGACTGCCATACGTATGAATTTCTAGTTCTGTAATGCTAATCACAGGCTAATAAAACCATTATTTTGAGTAAACTATTGCACAGGCCGTGATAGGAAAACCACAGTTGCTTTTTATTTTTTTAACTCTTGCATCATGCTGTCCTCAGCTTACAACCTGCTGACAGATTCCCTTTAAAGTCTGACACTGTTAGCGCCGATTGAGCAGTGTCGGACAGTGTAGTGACACGACTGTTGGACAAGGACTTCATAATCTTGAGACAATTCACAACCTCCTAGGAGGCTTTTTTTTATTCAAGATCTACCTCATAGGATAACAAGTGAGCCTGATTCATTTTCAACAGTTTTACTATTGTTATCATAGCACTGTGTTCTGCATATCGATACCATCTTAGCTGAGATTTACTGCATTCCTTGTCAGATTCTTACAGGTGCTCCTCCTTACAGTTTTACTATTGTTATCATAGCACTGTGTTCTGCATATCGATACCATCTTAGCTGAGATTTACTGCATTCCTTGTCAGATTCCTGCAGGTGCTCCTCCTTACAGTTTTACTATTGTTATCATAGCACTGTGTTCTGTATATCGATACCATCTTAGCTGAGATTTACTGCATTCCTTGTCAGATTCTTACAGGTGCTCCTCCTTACAGTTTTACTATTGTTATCATAGCACTGTGTTCTGCATATCGATACCATCTTAGCTGAGATTTACTGCATTCCTTGTCAGATTCCTGCAGGTGCTCCTCCTTACAGTTTTACTATTGTTACCATAGCACTGTGTCCTGCATATCTATACCATCTTAGCTGAGATTTACTGCATTCCTTGTCAGATTCCTGCAGGTGCTCCTCCTTACAGTTTTACTATTGTTACCATAGCACTGTGTCCTGCATATCTATACCATCTTAGCTGAGATTTACTGCATTCCTTGTCAGATTCCTGCAGGTGCTCCTCCTCTTTCAGTTTGTACCTTTGCTAACAAAGGCTGGCTTCACACTGTGGTCAGGTCAGGTTTTGTGTTCCAAAACCCGGAGAGGAACTTGCAGAGAAAAAGTATACCGTAATTGAAAGATTGACACCTGATCTAGGTTTTGGAGTCACTCCTGGTTTTGGCACACAAAACCTGACCTGATCTGACCTGATCTGGCCGCAGTGTGAAGCCAGCCAAAGCTATCACTTACAACTTGGCAAAAGAGGAACATCTAACAGAATTTACAATGGTATTCAGCAGAAAAGCAATTGTATCCCTGATCCACCAATATTTTTTTTAATTACACTTAGGAGCATTATTCTGCTCAATATGACTTTTAGCAGCACTGTGGTATCATCCTGGCAGTGGCATGGATATCTGATGTCAGGTGTACGGATACGAACAGAAAAGACATGGTACATCAAGGGAGCAGCACCACAGCAAATTAATCAACAATAATCAAAAATTGGTGAAAATATAAACAACTTTTATTGATGTGCAAAAAAACTGTTAAAAACAATTAAAACCATAGGGAGTCCCCAGGTCCCATTTGACTGGTGGTATTAAGGAAACAGTATACAAAGGCAAATACAGAGACACCATATACACGGTAGGCATGGAACACCCCTCACAGCGGGGTTGTTACAAAAATTATAACAGTATTATATGACAATGGTAGATTTAGGTATGTATACTCGGGACCGATCTGCCTGGTGTAGTGAGGGCACACCGTGTGACCGAATAGGTAGTTGTAGGTATGGTTATACAACAGGAGTATACACTATTTCAAGGAAGTAGTAGGTGACAACTGGGGTGCCTATGAGAGCACTGTTGTCCAGAATAAACGGTTATCCAATTATAAGTATGGGGTCCTGTTGTATGGTATAAGAACCAAAATAAAGGTACAGTGAATAACAAAAATCAAAGAGTCACAGTAGTGCAATCATATCGTTTGTCTATTCCCCTGACGAAGCTGCACCCAGGCAGCAATACGCGTGGGGCTTGGGCGCCCCTTGGTCCGTGACTGGACAATTTCTATCCATCTAGCATAGAGTTACCTCCACCATCACGGTGACCTCTGGACTGGTTTGTTTATTTGACTGACGACAGTGATCCCCCAGACTGGGATGCCCACATAATTGGCACTTTGTGAAACTATGCATTATTTTGACCCCTTCATAACAATGTTATGATTTATCCGGGTATATATAGCTATCTATGACTAGGATATATATATCATTCATGCCTGATCCTTATATGATTTAGTTATACCTGTGCTGCTTCGCTATATTGTCTCACATGACTTGTATGTTTATTGATACTCGCAGGTTGTATACATTACATACATTGTGTGATCACAGCGTTTAATATATTGGCCACCACCTAGCTGGTGCTGTCTTTATCATGCATATAAGGTGTTATGGGCTAACATCTACTGGGTGATTTCATGTAGGGATTCCTTCTGCCTGATACTGATAAGTCAGTTGTGTTTTATCGATATGATTGCACTACTGTGACTCTTTGATTTTTGTTATTCACTGTACCTTTATTTTGGTTCTTATACCATACAACAGGACCACATACTTATAATCGGATAACCGTTTATTCTGGACAACGGTGCTCTCACAGGCACCCCAGTTGTCACCTACTACTCCCTTGAAATAGCGTATACTCCTGTTGTTTAACCATACCTACACCTACCTATTCAGTCACACGGTGTGCCCTCTCTACACTGGGCAGATCGGTCCCGTGTATACATACGTAAATCTACCATTGTCATATATTACTGTTATAATTTTTGTAACAATCCCCCCTGCGTGCGGTGTTCCACTCCTACCGTGTATATGGTGTCTTTGTATTGCCTTTGTATACTGTTACCCTAATACCACCAGCCAAATGGGACCTGGGGGCTTCCTATGATTTTAATTGTTTTTAACAGGTTTTTTGCATATCTATAAAAGTTTATATTTTCAAAAATGTTTGATTATTGTTGATTAATTTGCTGTGGTGTTGCTCCCTTGATGTACCATTCTTTTCTGTTCATATCCATATTGCCCAATTTGGTACGGTGAGCACCCTCTGATTTAATCATATAGACAGCAGTGCGCCCTGTTTTCTTCTTAATGTCAGGTGTACATCACATAATGTTCATGCAATTTTTACAGAATCCTATGGGAAAAAAAAGCCAAACCTAGAGCCAGCTGTGGTAAAAAAAAATAAATAAAAATAATACCAGGGACCAAAGAAAGCACCAAATGTGATTAAAGTAGCCCACCCTTTGTTTTTGTTTTTTTTCTTTTCTTGTTCAAAGTTTTTATTGGTTTTACAAATAAGGGATATCAATTTAACAGTTTTACAAAGAAATTTTGTTCTTATTAACGCATTAGAAAGTTAGGTTTAAATGTTATTCTATGTCCAATGATATAGATTACATTAATATCAAATTCGTAGAGTTAATCTATATGAACTGTTACGATAAACATTTTTAAGTAAAATAAAGCATTTTCAAATTCAATTCTAGAACATTTGTAAACGAAATTACATGGTAACATGGTAGGAAAGAAAAGGGAAGGAGAGGGGGGGGTGTGGGTGGGAGGGGTGAGTAGAGTCTATTTAATCGGGTGAAGAGTAATTAGTACTGGTGCTTAAATGATTTGAAATAGGCTTTTGTCTGGAAGGAAAAAGTTTGTTCCAAGGTTCCCATTTTTTTTGGTATTTATTTATTGTCTTCGATCTCAACGAATGGGATAGCTCGTGGGCGTTGTGTTCGGCGATTCTTTCCAAGAGTGCCGTGAAGGTGGGAGCCTGAATGTCTCTCCATTTGGCGGCAATGAGAGTTTTTGCTACTAAAATGATGTGTATAGTGAGAGGTCTAAATTGCAAAGGTATCGATTCACTGTCAAGGAGCAGCAAAACCAGTTCTGGGGTGAGTGTACAGTTAATTCCTGTCAAATCTATGATCAGAAGTTGAATCTTGTTCCAGAAAGTTTCTAGTTTCTTACAGTGCCAAAATATGTGTGAGATGTTTCCTACTTCCAGAAGGCAACGCCAGCATAATGGGGAGTATTCTTCCTTAATTGTATGTAACCGTTGGGGTGTATAATACCATCTGGTAAGTGTCTTGTAGTGGGTTTCTATCAGTGAGGAGCATGGAATCATTTTTTGGAGCTTCGAGAGTGAGAGACTTATTGAATCAATGTCAATTAGAGTACTTAATTCTTTTTCCCAAGCAAGCAGGTTGGGAGTTTTAGTTATAGATGTATCTGAGTTAATGATTTTGTATATACTTTTTGTAGACCAGAATACTGGGGTGAGATGATATTTGAAGAGTTGTGTAATGGGCAGAGGAAAGAGGAAGTTTGGTTTTTTCTTGTTAATGTAATTGTTGATTTTCTCCCAAGTTGATAATTCTTTATCTTGTAGCTTGAAAGTGGAGCGTAGTTCGGTGAAGGGGATTAGCTGGTTTCTCCTGTCAATTATGTCTGATATAAGGTTAACTCCTAGTTTTTTCCAGGAATTTAAGTTAAGGAATGGAACTAAAAGATTTAAAATTTCGGAAGGTATCCAGTTGTTTGTTGTAATTGAGGAATTTTCAGTCGCTTTTGTGACTAGATACTTCCATGCTTGAATTGTCGCTTTTATTGTCAGTTCTTGAGGGAGTCTTTTTGTTTTATCACATAAGTGGGAGAGGAGAAGTAGATTTAGTTTATATTTGGGGTATCTGGATTCTTCTATGGACAACCAGCTGGGTCTCAAATTCTCGCTCCACCAAGTTCTACTTAGGATGATTAAGGTCGAGTTGTAGTACGCTGAGAGGTTGGGAATGGCCAGGCCTCCATTCATTCTACTTTTTTCTAGAGTATTTCTTGCCACCCTCGGTTTTTTTTGTCCCCATATAAAGGTATAGAGTTGAGATTGTAGCTTTTTTATCCATTTCTGCTTAATTGGGATTGGGAGGGAGCGAAAAACATAAATTATTTTTGGGAGAACAAACATTCTGTAGGATTCAATCTTTCCTATCCAGGACAAGTCAACCTTAGAGATGTGTGCCAAGTCTTTTTGAATAGTTTTATGTAAGGTTTCCAGGTTAGTGTCTATCAGAGTCGAGGTATGGGCAGTGATTTGTATACCTAAATAATCCAATGTTTTGTTATCCCAAGTTAGGTCGTGTTCTTTTTTAAGTGAGGAAATGGTTTTGAGATCCAGATTAAAGTGCAGTACTTGGGTTTTATTAAGGTTAATTTTGTATGAGGAGACTTCTGAAAATTCCTGAATAGTTAGAAGCAGGTTCCTGAAAGAGTTAATGGGATCTGAAAGAGTGAGAATAACGTCGTCAGCGAATAGGCTGACTTTGTATTCTTTGGTCTTGGTGTGGATACCTCTTATATGTTGGTTCATTCGGATCTTTTCTGCTAAGGGCTCGATGTATAGGTCAAATAGTGAGGGGGATAATGGGCAACCCTGTCTTGTTCCATTTGATAGGGGAAATGTGTCTGAGAGCGTGTTGTTGGTCAAAATATTTGCTGTTGGGTTGGCGTATAATGCTTTAAGTTTTTTTTCTTTTCTAAATCTGTCTATATGTGCATGTAATGTAGTGTGAGTGTTAATATACTCACTGCTGCCTTCTCCGGGATCTAGTACTAATCTGCTGCTCTTCTCAGTGACATCACCACACTTTAGACTAGCCAGCTCACTCTATACATGAGCTGGAAGTCTCTTTTACAATGTAAGCCTATAGCGCCTCATTCTTACATTCCATAGACTTACAATGTAAGAGCCATTTCAGAGTCACACAGAGCGCAGTGTGACCTGGAGAATCTTAAGAGTGGTAATGTCACTCAGAATAGGAGCAGAACGGCTCTGTATCTCACAGAGGATGGTGGTAGGTGAGTCTATTAACACAGAAACATATACTACATTATTGTGAGATGTTGAGGAGTACACTTGCAGTGCTGGCCTCATGCCACAGGAAGTGTCTGTCATCTCTTGCATAGACTGTATGGTGGAAACGGGGACTCTGTTTTTGACCTCATGGTGAACAGCAGTGATTCTGATAAGAAGAAAGAGAGAGGGCATGTGGTAGCTAGATCCTCTGGCATCCTTTGAAATCAGTGTGTGGCGCCCCTGAGGGTCCAGTCGCCACAGAGGTACTGCACCTCAGCCAGAGGTGTGGTACCTCACTCTTGGGTAAGGAGGGGACACTACCCAGGACCTACACACCAGCATCCAACACCACACCACTCCAGGCCATGGGATTTGGGCGGACCCTGTTGAGGAAGGGCCCCATCCCAGGCTGGACGTGGGAACTAGGTAGAGGGTGTGGGTGGAGGAAGGAAATAAGAGAGGCACACCAAGAAGTAGTTGGAGGAGTGGTAACAACAGGCAGAGAACGTGAGGAGTAAGGAGTAGAAAAGTCGCAGGAGAAATGTGAGGAAAGGCGTCGTAGGAATTGGAGCAGGGAGGCTCATCCCAGGACAAGGAAGACGTGAGCTCCGATGAAGAGCTGCAGAGACTGAGAAGGGGTCCCAGGGGCACGGGGAGTGAGGAATTCACCCGTGGCGCCTGTATCCACGCCAGCCGTGATCGGAGTCAGGTGAAGGAACCGGACTGCAGAAGGGGACCGGCCCCAAACTAGTGGAGTGACTGAAGGACTCGGCTAGCAAACCGGGGGCTGCAGTAACTCCAAGTGCAGCAGCCAAAGCCACACTTAATCACCGAAAAGGCAGCCACATAGGGTCAAAGGGACTAGGAAACATTGCCCAACAGGACCTGAGGCTGCTGGCTCGGGACAGGAGGGCGAAAGCCAGCGCAGAGAGACATTTGAGGCAGATTGCTATGCTGGATTTTGGCACAAGCAGCTGCAGAAAAAACTGAAAACAAAAATTGATGAATTTTGAACATGTCAACATGGCCATAAATTTTGTATCTATTGTGTGTTGTATGGCCTCACAGTTGTGTTTGTGTTATTTTCTCAAGTGATTCTCCATTTTGTGATGAGGAAGATAATGGTTGCTGTATGTCACGTGTAAAACAATTAAAGCAATTGATTTTAATAAACTTTCAAAAATACTTTATCAGAGGAATAGTGGAAAACCATTCATAAACGTTCCACAAGATGTCCCCACTGGACTGTGTGTGTGAAACAGGCATATATTTATTCTCACTCAGATCTGTCTTCACACTGAAACGGGCATGTAACCATATAAGGGTGGGGGCGGGGCCTACACTGTGAGCCTGCACCTGGTGAGGAAACAAGGTATCAGATTACAGCACAGTGCTGAGCAATGTCAGAAGGTCAGAATCAGTGTAAACTCCTCATTCCTTAGCACAAGCTTCTGATCTGTCATCTGGCTCCATACAGCTCTATTAACCCCTTCTCTGCTGTCACATCACACTCCGTATCAGCCTGCTCTCAGAAGCTGTGGCTATACCCACACAGTGCTGGCCATGCTCATGCAGCCATAAAATGCAGGTTTTTTTTTTGTTTAATCAGATTTTATTCAATTCAAGGTGAATAACAATATTTAACAATGTTTAACAATATAGTTTTCATAGCTGGATTTACAATAAAGTATACAGTTTGGCCAATTGGCCAACTTGAAATTGACCTCTAGATATAATTGGTCTATCTCAAAAAAACACAGTAGCTCTAAGAAACAAAAAAAAAACAGTAGAAGTAAGGCAACTTCTTGAGAATCTCCTTAAAGGAAGACCTGATAATAAGTCATAATCTAAATAGATTGAGAGGTGAAAAGACAGAAAGGGGTAAGTATAGTGAAAGATAGAATAGCGGGCTAGAAAAAAAAAAAGAGGGGGGAAGATTATGAGGAAAGGAAAAGGGACTTAAACGGTATTCCCTTAGTAGGGAGGGGAAGTGGGTGGACTGGAACATCGCATTTTGTTATTTCTCATGGTATGGATATGGGAGAGGATGACACGACTACATAGCGGCTGGGGGACATCCACACTGTCTTATGAAAATATCTAGCAGGTAAGGTCGCCAGCATCACAGGTCAGCCACAACTTCAGGGACTCAGAGTCTCTATAAAAGATCCATGGTTGCCATAGGAGGCAGTTCCTGTCTACGCTACCAGCGTCTGGTGAGCTCTGACTAGCTATTTCTTCTAACCTGCAAATCTGATTCAATTCGGCTACCAGTAGTGATGGGCGAATCCTAAATTACTGGGAATCGCTTGACTCTAGCGAGTCCGAGCACAGGACTAGCTACTCGTTGCGAGTCTAGCGAGTCCAATGTTAATGAATGGGGAAGCGAGTAATAGCGAGTAGTGTGAGATGTACAAATCGCAGATGTGTCTCGGAAGCTTCAGCCTGAAGCAATATTAGTTTTGTCATTTATTTGCATTGGACTCGTTTACTTTGCAACTGTAATCGCTGGGAAACTCGCACAGATAAGAGTCCTGTCTGCTCAGTGTGCTGGCTGCCACAGCTCCAGGGTCCTAAAGCCTGCCTGCTGCCTGATGTAGCAGTGCTGAGATTGTTCTCAGTCTGCTCATTCCCTGTGCATAGACATCTATATCTGTGCATAGACTTCTATATCTATGCACAGGGATGAGCAGAGAGGACATCGCGTTTTGGACTGCGTCGGACGGAAGAGGATTTTTTTAATTAAAGATGGAGTCCCTAATGGCTTTTTTTTTTATTTCTAATAAAATTTTTTCTCTGTGTTGTGTTTTTTTTTAAACAATTTAATAGAAATTCATGGCGGTCATGTCTAATATTGGCGTGACCGCCATAAATTTTGGGCTTAGGGCCAGCTGATAATACAAAGCTGGCCCTAACCTCTTTATTACCCAGCGTGCCACCGCCACCAGGGCCGCTGGAAGAGCGGGGTTCAGCGCCAGAGGATGGCGCTTCAATGAACGCGCCATCTTCTGGGGCGGCTGCGGGCTGCAATTCGCAGTGGGGAGTGCCCAGAAAGCTTGGGCATCCCTGCGCTGCGGATTCCAGCCCCCAGCTGCTTAGCTGTACCTCGCTAGAAATAGAAATTGCGCGGAGCCCCACGCATTTTTTTTCAATTATTTCATGAAATTCTGAGATTCTGACTCTGACTCTGACTCTGAGACTCTGACTCTGAGACTCTGACTCTGACTCTGAGACTCTGACTCTGAGACTCTGACTCTGAGACTCTGACTCTGACTCTGAGACTCTGAGACTCTGACTCTGAGACTCTGACTCTGAAATTCATGAAATAATAAAAAAAAAAATGCGTGGGGCTCCGCGCAATTTCTATGTCTAGCCAGGTACAGCTAAGCAGCTGGGGGCTGGAATCCGCAGCGCAGGGATGCCCAAGCTTTCTGGGCACCCCCCGCTGCAAATTGCAGCCCGCAGCTGCCCCAGAAGATGGCGCGCTCATTGAAGCGCCATCCTCTGGCGCTGAACCCCGCTCTTCCAGCGGCCCTGGTGGCGGTGGCACGCTGGGTAATAAAGGGGTTAATACCAGCTTTGTTATACAAGCTGGTATTAAGCCCGAGATTCTTAATGTCAGGCCACGTTTGACCCAGCCACTAAGAATCTCCAATAAAGGGTTAAAAAAACACAGAAAAATTTTTTTATTTGAAATAAAAAAAAAAGCCATTAAGGACTCCATCTTTAATTCCGTCCGACGTAGTCCAAAACGCGATGTCCTCTCTGCTCATCCCTGTGCATAGATATAGATGTCTATGCACAGGGAATGAGCAGACTGAGAACAATCTCAGCACTGCTACATCATGTCTGTGAGCAGGCGGGCTCTAGGACCCTGGAGCTGCGGCAGCCTGCACAGAGAAGACAGCTGGACTCGGCTCGCAATGTAACAGCAGTTATTTGCGAGTTTCCCTGCTATCACTGGCACAGTAGCCGAGTCTAATGCAAACAATGGCAATCCTAGTTTTGTCAGCCTTTGCCTTTGATTTGCATTGGACTCGTGCGAGTAAACGCTGGGAAACTCGCAGAGTACCGAGTCCTGCGAGTCCCTTACTACTCGCCGAGTAACGAGTCCTAGCGAGTAGATTCGCCCATCCCTAGCTACCAGCTCCGATTTAGATGGGCTGGTCACATCTTTCTGTTTTCTGGCTATAACCGTCCTGGCAGCCGATAAGACATACCTGGACAATCCAGTTTTGTATTTTGATATGGGTATCTCTAACATGTTCAGAAGAGCCACAGATGCCGTTATGACCAAATCAGAGGTAGACAACATCTTGATCAATTCCGCCACCTGTGTCCAGAATGGTCGGACGAGTCGGCATTCCCACCAAATGTGTAAGTATGTGCCGGAAGCCTCCTCGCATCGCCAGCACCTATCAGAAACTGATGGGAATATCGTATGGAGTTCTGCTGGACATTGGTACCACCTGGCCACCACTCTATAGTTCCTCTTCTGGGCAACCGCCGAGGAGGATGACTTCCTCGTGTATAAATAAATTCTTTCCCATTCCGCTTGGGATATCGTGACCTGAAGGTCTTTCTCCCATTTGATTTTAAACTTGGGTTGGTATGGATCATCATCATTGCGCTCTTTCATGAACATGGAATATAGCACCGAGATTGTATGTGGGACCGCTTCTCTCGTCATACACAGCTGTTCGAAGGTCGTCAAAGGTCTACTGACGGCCTCCGATCCCAGTGAGTGAATGAAGCCAGACATCGCGGCGTATTGTAGCCATGCTCACGGGGGATAGGTGTCTCCTGAAACAACACCCAGGAAACAGCTACCACTGGGTTCCCACCGAAAGGAAGGGTTACCAAGAATGGGAGTCAGGGGTCCTGGTTGTGTTGTCATATGGAGGGTGGAATTGTTCTTTTTGAGAAAGGAAAGCAATTGAGTCGAAATAAAAGGAAGGTGTGTGGGTGGGCGTGTGTGGAAGAGCCAGATTGCCGCTAATGGATAATCTCCTGCATCTGACATCTCAACATCTACCCATAATTGTCTCCCCTCCCGTCTGAACAAGTCGAGTACACATTTACCTAAAGACGCTAGATGGTAGATCGTCAGGTTGGGCAGTCCCACCCCCCCTCCGCTACTCCTCTAGTCAGGAGGCAATGGGAAAGACGGGGTTGTTTGTGGGTCCATATGAATCGAGTAATCATAGTCTTTAGCCTTGAGAAGAAGGAGGCAGGAAGAGCTATTGGAATGGCTTGAAAGTGGTAAAGAAGACGGGGCAACAGGTCCATTTTGATGGAGTGGATCCTCCCCCACCATGACAAAGCAAGCCATTCCAGGCCTTCAGCTTTTTCTCTAATTTAGAAAGTAGGGGCAGGAAATTGCGTGAGTACAGATCATTGGGGTCCCTGGTCAGCTTTATTCCCAAGTAAGTGAGATCATCTCGTCTCCAAGTGAAGGGAAACTGCGATTTTAATAAAGTCACCACCAGATCGGGCAGGGAGACGTTGAGCACTTCGGATTTGGAGGTGTTCATCTTAAAATTGCTCAAAGAGCCGTAGGTAGGCAACTCCTCCACAATATTAGGAATAGATATCAGGGGATTCATTACAAATAACAACAAATCGTCTGCAAACAGCGTGAGTTTGTGTTCACTGTGCCTCGTCTCCACTCCCCGAATTGCCTAGTTAGATCTGAGGGCTCCGGCCTGGGACTCCATGCAAATGATATATATTAAAGGGGAAAGGGGGCACCCCTGGCGTGTGCCGTTCTTAATAGGGAAAGGCTCGGATAGGAACCCGTTGACCTGAACCCTCGCCGTTGGGGCCGTGTACAAGGCTCTAATTCTTTGGAGCATCACCTCATCTAGACCTATGTGGTGAGGGACTCAAATAGGAAGCCCCAGTGCACCCTGTCGAAGGCCTTCTCGGCATCAATAGACAGGATGCACATGGGGGTCCCCTTCCTCCTTGCTCTATATAAAATGCAGTTTTTAACCCCTTAAGGACCGAGTAACTTTGCAGCTTAATGACAAGACTGTTTTTTGTAATTCCGACCAGTGTCCCTTTAGAAGGTAATATCTCTGGAACGCTTCAACGGATCCTAGCAATTCTGAGATTGTTTTTTCGTGACATATTGGGCTTCATGTTGGTAGTAAATTTAGGTCGATAATTTTTGTGTTTATTTGTGAAAAAATCAAAAATTTGGCAAATATTTTGAAAATTTTGCAATTTTCAAAATTTTTTTTTAATTCTGTTAAACAGAGAGTTATGTGACACAAAATAGTTAATAAATCACATTTCCCACATGTCTACTTCACATTAGCACAATTTTGGAAAAAAATAATTTTTATGGTAGGAAGTTATAAGGGTTCAAAGTTCATCAGCAATTTTTCATTTTTCCAGCAAAATTAAAAAAAAACATTTTTTTAGTGACACATCACATTTGAAGTCCCTTTGAGGGGCGTACATGACAGAAAACACCCAAAAGTGACACCATTCCAAAAACTACTCCCCTCAAGCTACTCAAAACTACATTCAAGAAGATTATTAACCCTTCAGGTGCTTCACAGGAACTAAAGCAGTGTGGAAGGAAAAAATTGACATTTTAATTTTTCCAACAAAAATGTTCTTTTAGGCTAAATTTTTTCATTTTCTCATGGGTAACAGGATAAAATGCATCCTAAAATTAGTTGGGCAATTTCTCCTGAGTACACCGATACCTCATATGTGGTCATAAACCACTTTTTGGGCGCATGGCGGAGCTCAGAAAGGAAGGAGTGCAAATTGACTTTTGGAGCTAATTTTACATTCAAAAAGTCAAACGGCGCTCCTTCCCTTCCGGGCCCTGCCATGCGCCCAAACAGTGGTTTATGACCACATATAAGGTATCGGTGTACTCAGGAGAAATTGCCCAACAAATTGTAGGATCCATTTTATCCTGTTGCCCATGTGAAAATGAAAAAATTGAGGCCAAAAGAAAATTTGTGTGAAAAAAAAAGTACTTTTTCATTTTCACGGATCAATTTGTGAAGCACCTGGGGGTTCAAAGTGCTCACCACCCATCTAGATAAGTTCATTTGGCGGACTAGTTTCCAAAATGGGGTCACTTGTGGGGGAGCTCCAATGTTTAGGCACACAGGGGCTCTCCATACACGACATGGTGTCCGCTAACAATGTGAATGGAAAATTAGCTCCAATTTTTAGCGGACACCATGTCGCGTATGGAGAGCCCCTGTGTGTCTAAACATGGGAGCTCCCCCACAAGTGACCCCATTTTGGAAACTAGACCCCCCCCCAGGGAACATATCTAGATGTATAGTGAGCACTTTGAACCCCCAGGTGCTTCACAAATTGATCTGTAAAAATGAAAAAAGAATTTGTTTGTGAAAAAAAGTACTTTTTCATTTTTATGGATCAATTTGTGAAGCATCTGGGGGTTCAAAGTGCTCACCATGGCAACTTCAGGTTACCAGATGTCACCATGGCAACTTCAGGTTACCAGATGTCGCCATGGCAACCTAAAGTTACCATGGTGATATCTGTTAACCTGAGGTTGCCATGGCGACCTCTGGTAACCTGAGGTTGCCATGGCAACATCTGGTAACCTTAGGTTGCCATGGCAACATCTGGTAACCTGTGATTGCCATGGCAACATCTGGTAACCTGAGGTTGTTATGGCGACATCTGATAACCTGAGGTTGCCATGGCAGATGTCACCATGGCAACTTCAGGTTACCAGATGTCGCCATGGCAACCAAAGGTTACCATGGTGATATCTGGTAACCTGAGGTTGCCATGGCGACATCTGGTAATCTTAGGTTGCCATGGGAACATCTGGTAACCTGTGGTTGCCATGGCAACATCTGGTAACCTGAGGTTGTCATGGCGACATCTGATAACCTGAGCTTGCCATGGCAGAAGTCGCCATGGCAACCTCAGGTTACCAGAAGTCGCCATGGCAACCTTAGGTTACCAGATGTCGCCATGGCAACCTAAGGTTACCATGGTGATATCTGGTAACCTAAGGTTGCCATCGCGGGGAGAGGTGAGTGAGCCTGCACTCCCTCTCCCCGGAACCTAAGGGGTGACACAGAGCCAGGGACAGCGACCACATAGTGATCGTTGCCCCTGGCTGTCAGATTGCTCCTCTGAGCCTCATCTCCTCTAAGTAGGGGATGAGGCTGAGAGTAGTGGGGCTGAGCAGGGCAACCAGGATGGAGGAGGAGAGCGGCACCGAAGAAGACCGAACGGAGGAGGAGAGCGGCACCGCAGAAGACCGGATGGAGGAGGAGAGCGGCACCGCAGAAGACCGGAGGAGGTGAGCGGGGCACAGGATGAAGGAGACCGGGGAGCGGAGACAGGAGAGAGGGGAGGAGGAATCGGGGAGATGAGGGAGGGGAACAGAGACAGGAGAGAGGGGAGGAGGAAGCGGGGAGAGGAGGGAGGGAACAGAGACAGGAGAGAGGGGAGGAGGAAGCGGGGAGAGAGGGAGGGGAACAGAGGCAGGAGAGAGGGGAGGAGGAAGCGGGGGGAGGAGGAAGCGGGGAGAGGAGGGAGGGGAACAGAGACAGCAGAGAGGGGAGGAAGCGAGGAGAGGAGGGGAATGGAGGCAGGGGACCGGTAAGCAGAGGAAGAAGCGGGGAGAGGATGGAGGAGACCGGGAGGCAGGAGAGCGGGCACAGGCAGGAGATGCAGGCAGGAGCCGGGCACAGCTGACAGCCCAGCTCCTGCAGCGATCGCTCAGGGAAGTGCTGACATTCAGCATTTCCCTGCGCGATCATGATGTGATCGGTCAGTCAGATTGACTGACCGATCACATCGATCTGAATGTGGGGACCACTAAAAAGGGTCCCCACACCTCTGCCCCTGACCCTCCGCTGTCACTGACAGCTGTTAGATTTGAGCTGTCACTGTTTGTTTACAAGCAGTGACAGTTCAAAGCCATGACGAGTTTAGCCGTCATGATGCGGGAACTGACATCTTTTCATGATGGCTAAACTCGTCATTGGACGTAATGGGGATAAAAGAGTACTGAAAAATGTGAGAAAATAAGTCATATGGCACAAAAGAAGCATTATCTTAGCTGCTATGTGACTCATCATTAACAACTAGTGCAGTGTTGGTTTTTTTTTCACTGAAATTACATTTACACTTTAACTCTCTACCATATCTGAGGGCTAATGATTCTGCTGAAAACTGAAATCTATAACAAAAATCAGTTTCATATGTATAAGCAGGGCTTTGTTCTGTGCCATGTGCCTTTTAGTTAAATTTCTATGTCGTTTTCATGACGGCAAATTCCATCTATATTAAGTGTTTGCTTACTAATACTTATCAATAAGAGAATATTCATTATTGGGTGTTGTCTCTTTTATTAGGAAGGTTTTGTTAGTGTGGGAGTTTCAGTGCTATTTATATACAGGTGTTTACAGGCTAGAATAGAGTTCCAAAATACTTTAACCTTTTATGACATAACTCCTCGTATTCCATCTACGGACACAGTATACATGTGATTTTAAGATCACTAGACTTTGCTCCTCCTTGCATGCCTACTACATTTGTGATTTACCTGTGATTACATTGTGTGTGTCATAGCTGTAACCGGTTTGTGTTTCTTGCCAGATCACTTTGGAGATACCGAGGAAAAAGGTAAGATTTCGTCTTGAAAATGTATAATCTTTGTACAGGTGAATATATCTTTATACCTATAGTGAATATGGTGTAGATATAGAAGATCAGCTAGAGCCAGCACTTCAGTACTAACAGAAGACTTATCTGTTCCTAAAGGAGACCAAGAAACACAGCAGTGACAGGAAAACGCAGACTGGAGAACTGAAAGTGTATTGATCTTGCTTATTATTGCTTATGCCTTCATTTTCACCTTTATTTTACGTTGAAAGCAATGACCGACTATGAGGGAGACACATTTTAGCACAATACAGAACAGTCTCTTAAAAGTGACACTGCAGTATTTGTGTTGAGTCTGACGAAGAGGCAGAACTTTATTTTCCGATCTAATTGATATTTACCAGAGATCAGTGATTTGATGTATTGCGGGTCGGTCAACTGCAAGTCGAATTTCCTGAAATTCACATGAATTTGAACATCTTGAAATTCACAATTGAAGTTCACAAGAAAAAACCCTGATCAGCTCCATGTCTCACACTGCAGAGTTTTCATCACCATAACGATCATCAGTACATGAATAAGAAACCAAAAATTTCATTAATGTATAAGTACCTAAATAAAGCACCAGAGTCATTAAGGTTATGTTCACACAGGGTGCTTTTGCTGTGTTTTTGGGGTCAGGTTTTGCCTTGGTTTTATGATAATCTTAACCTGCGTATTTGGTTCCCAGCAAACCCTATACTGTCCACACACATTGGTCTGCAAAAAGTGGAAACACCCCAGGTTTTACTGCATTTTTTAAAGAATGAGCATGTCAATTCTTTTCTGCGTTTCTTGCATGATTCTATGGCCAAAATGCTGAAAATATGCAAGTTTCCTCCTGCCAAGAAATCTGGAGTCAAGAGAAACCTAGACACACCACCTAAGGTTTTGCTGTGTTTTTCCTGCAGCAAAACCTTATGTGTTAGAACATGCCCTAATAGCACATGGGTTAAGTCCCAGTTCACCTAAGTCTCTCAGCCTGGGGAAGGAGAAAAGAGACATCTCTCTGAGAGGAGCCTACACAGACTGTGCACACCGAATTCCAAGTACAACTGGTTGCTATATAGACAATTGTCATTTTTGTATGACTGGACTCGGACTAGCCCAGCCATGTCTGAGTATCCAGGGTTTGTGTTGTTTAGTTAGCACCCGGATAAGGCTACAGATTTAATGTTTATGCTTTTGTTCTGCTGTACTGTGCAACCAGTGAAACTAGACTGACACGGAAACCTATTGAAATGAATTGTGGCTCCCAGAGTCCTCCTTGTGGGCTACAAGCAGAGCACACAATACCTGGGAAAGGTGACCCTACACAATGAGTACATCACACCGTCTTAAGGAACTTACATACACCTGCCACATAGTCTTCATTAGGCCCCCTTCAAACATCTGTTTAAAAAATCGCTCATTTGGCACATTCCATTTTGACCATTTGTGTCTACGTATGTGTCACCCATGTGCCGTACATATGAACTGTAATACGTACAGAAAAAAAATGCATGACAGTGAAATGAAATTTTTTTTATGTGTTAAAGAATTTCAAAGATAGATGATGGATAGATTTAAAAGCTATTAACCAAATAATGGGAAAAAAAAACAACAATGTAGGGTCCCCCATTTTCGATAACCAGCAAATGTAAGGCTTACATTTGTGAGCTGATATTATCAGGCTGTAAAGGTTCGTGTTTATTGGGCCCTTGTCAGCCTAAAATACTAGCCCGAAGAAGTGCCTAACATGTCACATCACATTAGGTGCGCCAAATCTGGCGCTTCCTCTTGGCTCTTCCCAATTACCCTGGTGTGTTGGCCATTGGAGTAATGATTAAGTGGATTGGTGTCAGCGAGCATCAACTCCTGTGTCAGTAATGGAAAGGTGTCCAGCAGACATCCCCATTACTAACCCCGTAATACAAAATAAAAACAAACACATGAAAAAATAATTTATACCAATATACACTCTATGAAACTTTCTATCATTTACCATTTTATAACAAAAAACAAGCAGCTCTGCCGTAGTCCAGGGATTCCGCTTTAGTCCACCGCAATCCAAAAAAGGACATCTTAAAAACAGACAAATATACAAACACAGAGAAATAAAACAAAACTCTGTCTTTCAGATATCCCTTTTTGGGCCATGATGGAATTAGTGGTCTACTGCGGATTCCCTGGACTATGACAGAGCTGCATGTTTTTTTTTTTAAAATAAAATGGTAAACAAGGGAAAGTTTTGGGGAGTGTATATTGACGTAAATAATTTTTTTCATGTTTGTGCTGCGGGCTGGTATTTTTAGGATGGGAAGAGCCCAATAACCATGGACCTTCCCAACCTGATGATATCAGCGTGTGGCTGTTGGCTTTACCTTTGCTGATTAAGATATCATTTGGGGGGAATCCTACACCATTTTTTTTTTCTTCAATTAATTACACTGGGGAACACACTTTTTTAGGAGTTAGGTCAGACAACTGTTCTTAATAAATTTTTGGTAGTTGTAAAACCTCTATTCTCTCCCTATAATCATTGCACATTTTTAACACATACAAATCTGTAATTTCTTGAATGCATTTAATTCTGGTTCATTTTACATGGATGTCATTTGTGTGCTGTATGTGTTTTTCATGGACCCATAGACATCTATTAACCCTGCAAAAACTAGAAGGCGTGAAAATCAACACAGATTTTATGGAGTATGCATGTGAACGTGTATTCAGTACATGTAGAGACAGACACCACATGTATTGGACACACAGATGTGTGAAGGGGGCCTTAATGTGTTGCAACCACACCGTTTGCCCTAATTAACCACAGCCTGTACCAGGAATGTCCAATATTCCCTTACACTCTATATTTCCTCACTATGCCATGCTAAGCTCTCTCCTATCTGTTCCTCATCTTCACACTATGCGCTCATACTGCCCACCATGCTGCCCTCTCAAAACTGTCCCTCTACATAGTTTGATGATCATCATAGCTACTTGTACAGTATGATATCCACCACATCCCTTCATCATAAAGTTTGGTCCCCACCACAGCCCCCCATATACAGTATTACAGCCCAACTGCACCCCATACAGTATTATAGCCCCGATCTGTGATACACTATAATGTCCGTTAGTCTTTATACATTATAATGTACTCCAGAGCACCCTATTCAGTATGCTCAATAAAGCCTACAATATAAGGTCCCCAATAGCCCCAATACATTATGGTCACCACAGACCTAAGAACAGTGTCCCTCACAGCCCACTATACAATATGCCTCCATAGCCCCCAATGTAACGTCCCCCACAGCCTCCTATATAGTATGATGTCCTCAAAGCCCAGGTATAATGTCCCTAAAGCCCTCATATCATATGATGTCCCAATTCCCCACAGCGCCCTGTGTAATGTTCCCTACAAAACCCCATATATTATGATGTCTCCACTGCCCAGGTATTATGTCCCCTCAGAGACCTCCCATTTAATAGGACATCGCCACATCCCCCAATAAAATGTTCTTCACAGACCTCCCATATAAATGATATTCCCACAGCAACGATTACAAATAATATAAGAAAAAAAATTATACTCACCCAATCCTAGCTCCCAGGCCACCACCGTCTCCTCTTGTATTTAGCATAGCAGTGGGTGTTAACTGACATGATGCAGTGATGTCATTGTGCCACCATTCATTCCCTGTGCCCTGTTGTAGTTCCTGGTCCATCAAGGAGTTGATTAGAGCTCCTCTGATTGTTCCCTGTGTCTTTCAGACACAAATACAATTGAGTGTGGGGACGAAGTGACGAGTGGCATGCAGGCAGGGAGAGGGATGTTGGTACATTCAACAATTTCAGGATTTTTCATTAAACTGTGTTCCCCCTTGGGGAGGAAAGAGGTAGTGCTCTAGGTGTGTGCCTGCACTAGTCTACCCCTCATCCCAGCCCTGCATATATACATACGTATATACATAATAATGGTAATAATTTTATTTATATAGCACCAACATATTTAAAGGGGAAATGTACAGACAGTTTGAAACAATACAGAGTAAGAAAATGAAAAAAAAAATTGAACAGATACCAAGAGGAGTAAGGGCCCTACTCACAAGCTTACAGTCTATGAGGAAATAGGGGAGGCACAAAAGGTAAATAGTAAAAAGTGCCATAATATATGGTCCAGACATCAATATAATAAATAGGGGATTCACATACGCATACTGTCACCAGCCAGGTGTAGAGAGATGACAAAAGAAGTCAGGTTTGGAAAAGGACAGCATAGGAATAGATTAGATAAGTGAGATGAGGTTATCGGCTAGTCCGCAGAGATGCATTTTTAGGGCCCACTAAAAACTGTGGGTATTGGGAATTAATTGAATTGATCTTGGTAGTACATTGCAGAGGATTGGCGCAGGTCGCTTGCAGAATGACTGATATGTGTAGGGTGATGGACAAAGATGAGGGATGAGATGTAGGGTAGTGTAGAACTGTGCAGGGCTTTGTGGGTCAGAGTGATAATTTTATATTGTACTCTGTAGTGGATGGGTAACCAATGCAATGACTGGCACTGATAAAGAGGTTGGAGAGGAATATGATCCTTGTTGCTGCATTCAGGGTGGATTAGAGAAGGGAGAGATTAGTAAATGGAAGACAAGTTAATAGTGAATTGCAGAAATCCAGACAGACAAGAATGAATAAGGGCGTGAGAGTTTTTTCAAAAGCAACGGTAAGAAAAGGTTGAATTATAGAGATATTTATGAGGTGTAGGTGACACAAGTGAGCAAGTGATCGGATGTGGGGAGTGAAGGAGAGATCAGAGTTAAATATGACCCCAAGACAGCAGGTGTACTGCTGGGAAACAATGATAGAACCACACACAGAAAAGGCAATATTGGGTCTAGGAATATTAGTAAAGGGAGGAAACATGAGAAGTTCAGTTTTTAACAGATTCAGTTTAAGGTAGAGAGGGCACATGATGTTGTAGACAGCCAATCACTGGTATTTTGTAATGCAGGGGTGATGTCAGGAGAAGAGGTGTATAATTGGGTATCGTCAGCATAAAGATGGTACTGAAAACCAAATCTATTGCTGGTTTGTCGAACAGGGGCAGTGTAAAGACAAAAGAGAATGGGACTTAGGACTGAACCCTGAAGAACCCCAACCGTGAGGGGAAGCAGAAAGGAAGAGAATCAGGCAAAAGAGGCAGTAAAGGAGTGGTCAGGGTGGTAGGAGGAGAACCAGGAGAGAGCACTGTCCTTAAGCTCAATAGAGCACAGCATAGAGAGGAGAAGCTGGTGATCCAGAGTATCGAATGCAGAGGAGAGATCCAGGAGAATCCATATTGAGTAGTAACTAGTAACTATTAGATTCTAATGCACATGCTATCCGGACCTGACAGCTGGACTATAGTTGAAGGTCTACAATTATGATGTGTTTTCTGAATACATGGAACAACATTGGTGGGGGATATGTTATACAGGTCATATGTGTTGTAACGGCTGTTTATGAACGGGGGTGGGATGGGGAGGGGAGGGGGAAAGGGTTGGGGTTATATTGTTAATGGTATGCCTTAATCTGTGTGAAAAAATGAATAAAAACTAGCTGATTTTAAAAAAAACTATTAGATTCTGCTGTTAGTAGATCATTAGAGACTTTAGTAAGGGCAGTTTCGGTAGAGTGTAAGGAGCGGAATCTGGATTATAGAAGAGAATTATCTGAGACATACAGCTCAGACAAGAGTGGAACAAGTGTTCCAGAAGTTTAGAGATGAAGGGCGGATTAGAGACAGGTTGGTAGTTAACAGCACAGTTCAGGTCAAGGAATTGAAGGAGGAGGGAAGACACCGAGAGATTAAATATATTAGTTAGGTGAGTGGTGACAGCTAAGGGAAGGGATTGAAGGAGATGTGAGGGAATGAAGTCTCTGGTGCTGGTGGTAGGGCAAGAAGAAGCAAGGAGCTGGTAAGTTCTTCCTTCGACCGGATCGAAGACTAAGGAGAGCTGGATGAAGTGCAAGAGGGATGAGAATGCATGATATTATGAGGCTGGGAAGAAATTTCCTGTCACATGTGGTCAATTTTTTCTTTAAATTAGTTGTCCAGATCTTCAGTGCTGAGGTTGGTGGTTGTGGTCTGTACTTTTGGACTGAGGAGAGAGTGGAAAGTGTCAAAGAGTCGTTTAGGATTGTTGGCCAATGAGGCGATGAGGGTGTTGAAGTAAGCTTGTTTGGAGAGGTGAAGGGCAGCATTGTATGTTTTCAGCATAAATTTATAATGGATGAAGTCTTCTGGCATGTTGGACTTTCTCCACATTAAGCGCTCCTGGAGCACCACTGGAGAAACTGTTTGCATTGTCTGCAAGGGTTGCCGCTGTCAGTGCTGAGTTGTTCTAGGTGTAGGAGGTGCAGCTTTATCCATGCAACTTTGCAGTATATACACGAATACATATGTACATACAAACATACATACATATCTGGATATCTCTGAAATTAAACATCGTATCGCACATATGAACGTATCATTTTATTTAAGCTTCCTATGACTTGCAAGTGCATCTCAATAAATTAGAATATAGTCAAAAAGTTAACTTATTTCAGAAATTCAATACATAAAGTGAAACATCAACATTTATGATTTAAAAATAATTTCAGTTGGTCTTATATAATATTCAAATTTTCTGAGATAATGAATTATGGATTTTCATTGGCTGTAAGCCATAATCATCAACATTAACAGAAATAAACACTTGAAATAGATCACTCTGTTTGTAATGATTCTATATAATATATGCATTTCACTTTATGTATTGAATGACTGAAATAAATTAACTTTGTGATCACATTCTAATTTATTGAGATGCACTTGTACATGCCTATATTGACTGCTTAGGAGTAGAGATGAGTGGACTCGAGGATGTTTGGATTCACTGGGTCCGGGCATCTTAAAAACAACTTCTGTTTGGGAACTGAACTTGTTCCGAACTTGATCCCAGACAGCGATCCTAATACAAGTCAATGGGGACCAAATTTCTATGCAGAGAAATGGCTGCAAAATGGTCGAAGTAAGGTCTAGGGGGCTGCAAAAAGAAGGAAAATGGGGGTAGGAGCAAGACAATTTTACATACCATGTTCCCCAAAGATAAGACAGCAGTCAGTCTTATTTCTGGCTCATTCATTAAACTACATGAATATTCCTTGCTTCCCCGTCCACTGTCCGTGCCAGTTTCTATGATTAGTTGCAGTCAGATACATGCTCCTCACCGCCCACCCTCTGTGTAGGCATCTGTGATTGGCTGCAATTAGTCAGCTGTATTAGTGTAAAAAGAAATAAAGAAATCATTTACAAAAATGACATGGGCTCCCTCCTATTTTTGATAATAGGTATGGGTACAAAAGACAGCTACAGGCTGCAATCTCCAGATATATGCTTTACCTTGTCTGTCATCAAAAATAGATGGGATCCTATGCCTTTTTTTTTTAATTATTTAAATAAATAATTTAAATAAACACCATGGGCTCTGCCCTATTTTCGATAACCAGTCAAGGTAAAGCAGACCAATGGGGGTGGTTTAATCATAACTATGGCCCTTCCCAAGCTAATTATCCAAGTCCACAGCTGCTCTTTTTTTTCAGTTATTTCTTTTTTCCAATGGTGGCTGTGGCATTGCTGTGATGGGGCCAGAAGTGCCTACTCCAAAGAAGCTTGCTGATTGGCTGCTCTGCAGCCTTTCAATAATCATTTTTCTCATAAAAAATATGATCAGGAACCGGACATACAGTTCGGGCTCACTCATCCCTACTTAGGGTGGTTGATCATACCGACAGATTCTCTTTAAGGTGTTATACACCTTAACCTCCGTGATCACAGAAATAGAAAATCAGTTTTGTTTCTGAGTAAAGATAAATGCCTTGATGAAACCTTTATATTTTATTTTGTATGATTTTGATAAATCTTATTTGTGTTTTAAAGTTTAAAGGGAAATACTAAAGAGAGACTTTTCAGCACAAAGTTCAAATTGATAAGAGTAAAACAATGTGCAAGAAATGAAGTAGGTGTGTCGCAGAAATGTTATCCAGATTATCAGCTGTGAACTATGGAGTGACACGTACTTGTGACAACCAGCTGATCTCATCAAAATACATCTGCACTATAAAGCAGAAAGTTTCTGTGTGAGTTTTTCTTTCTCAAGAACTCATCTGAAATGGTGAATAGAGGGAACGTTATATTTACACAGGTTATTTGTGGGTGCAGTTTCTAGGTCAACTGTTGTATTTTCTACTTTCAATATTGAACTGTGAA
The DNA here is from genome assembly GCA_033576535.1 of Allobates femoralis. NCBI lineage: Eukaryota > Metazoa > Chordata > Amphibia > Anura > Aromobatidae > Allobates > Allobates femoralis. The sequence goes on from JARQOC010000002.1 coordinate 488,700,537, forward strand.
GCAGTAATAACTATTAATTAATCTGCTCTGGGCATGTGTCTTCGCGGCCACCATCACAAAGGCCAAGGCTTGGCTGAATGCCTTCAACCCTCTGTACCCAAAATCCAGTCAGGGAGGGGTACAGAACACATAATACGCATGCGTGAAGCGGCGCCCAGAGATCCCTCAACGTTGGTACCCGGAGGTATCTTTTTGCCATCTTTTTGTACCACACGCATATGTAGCGCCCTGCTCACGCAGGTAGCCACAGCCTTCCCTACTGCACAGATGGGTTTCCACAGCAGGTATCTACTACATGCAACACCCCAGCACAATAGGGGGAGCTATACTCACTGACTTTAGGTGAGGTCCCCTATAAATACTGCTGCTAGGGGCGGAGTTAGTTAGAGTGTGCAAACGCTAGGAGAACTACAAAGACATCCTGGTGCTTGGTGCCGCGGTTAGGCCCGAACCAGCGACCCAGAGTGGCCCTTCTACCGTTCGGCCGAGCCTAGGAGCACTTTAGGACTGTAGAAAACCCACGCCACACCGTGGAGACTTCAGGTACTACAGGTGGCGTCACATGAACTAAATAACTAACTCTTATCCCTTGTACATAATCTCCCCTTTTGATATGTCACCCAGGCCACAGGCTCAGGCGCGGCCACCAGTGACATCCCCGTGAACCAGCTACCCTCTGAGCCTGATATCCGAGTACCCCCTGGCCTGGGGCTCGACACATACTATCATAATCATAGATATTGTTTACCCAAAAACATTTTTACTCTACCACTCACATACCAACATAGAGGAAAAGCTGGGTAGTAAAGCTAGTTATTTAATAAATACAACAAAGCAGCATTTCTCAATTCCTCTAGATGTATATGATTTTTCCGATGGATGTGAAAGTGAATACAGCTCTGATTGGCTGCAGGCATCACGTGACATTATTATGCCACTGCCACAGGAAAGGCATAGGCACAAGAAGTGAGTATAAGTGTGGTTATTTTGCAAGGCAGCAAACTTAGGGATTAAGAAGGGATTGTCCTGGTAGTAGACAACCCTTTTAAGGAACTGTCCCAAAAATTGCTTTTATTATATGTAACTCATGAAAGTTTACTTGCTGAAGAATGAGATAATAGATTTTCTTTTGCAAATATGATACAGTAATAGGTTATTATCACAAAGGATATTAACATGCACTCCTAATGTTCTGCAAGTGCTTATACTGATGAGTACTGTGCTCTACATGCATATATTTGACTTACTAAGAAAGGAATTACCGTAAACATGATTTGCTGAATAAAATTCACAGCAAGATTTCTTTAACTTCCAAGTTGAATTTTACCAGTTCCGACTGATTTAGGATTGGTATTTATTTCCTGTGAGTCTTCAGATCAAAGAGGTTTCAGAGTTTTAGGAAATCACCACCATGTACTTGGAATCAACCTGAGGAAAGTGTGGCGCCCCTGCAGTCTGGTCGCCTAAAGGGGGTACTGCACCCAACCCACAGGTGTGGTATCTCTGCTCTCAGGGAAATGGGATGGTAAGTCTGAGACACCCACCAAGCACCCAACCCGGTCCCGGGGACAGTGGGCGGACGCGCTAGAGGGAGGGCCCAGTCAGGGGATGGGGGAAAGGAAAGAGTGTGGGTGGGAGGTGGAGTGAGTAGTGAGTAGTGAGAGAGCGATGAGGAGAGAGGACTCGGAGGACTTGAGCAGCCAGGAGCTCATCCTGGGTCACAAGAACAATTGACAGCAAGCAAGGCAGAGGGAGCCCTAGGGGCAAGAACAGAAGCAGCGAGAATCACCCGTGCGCCCAAATCCAGGTTCAACCGGAGTCAGACAGAAGGGTTGGTTGGGAACAAGGGACCGGCCCTGAGGTGGCGAGGAGGCTCAACACTCCAACCACAGAACCGGAGACCATGAGATCTACAGGAGCTGTGGCCGACACTCAACATATCCGCCAAGAAGGTAGCCATACTAGGGTCAGGGGACCATGGTACCGGTCACCCGACAGGACCTGTGGCTGCTGGATTGGGGCTCTGTGTGCGGAGGCGCGATTAGGAGAGGGGGACAGTTAGTGCTGGGGAGAACAACCTGTGAGAGGAAGGAACATAAAGAGGTGTCTTGGACGAACTATCCTGGTTCCTTGAGATCTATCCGCACTCAGGCTTGGCAAAGAGCAGTACCCAGCGGCATCGCTAAAGTAACTGTTGAGTAAACCAGGTAAAGAACTTAACACGCTGTGTATGAGACTGTTTCTTTCCGTGCCAAGTAGCCAGGCAGGCCACAGAGAACCTGCCTCAGTAAAACCCTGTCCATGTCCCCCAGCCCAAACAATCCAACGGCCTACCACCACCGTAGACTAAACCAGTTGCCCTGGAGAACCACTCCACCCGTGGGGAGTGATAACACCTGGCTGCGATTCCATAATCCCCAGAGGTCCCGCACCACAGCGTCGGCCATCAATAGCCAGACATCACAGGTGGCATCATGACATTTCTACCCCAATACCATCATCCCCGAATTTTTAGTGACACCGCAAGGGTCACGGAGTCGGGTCTCAACCTCCGTGACTCCCCAGCAAGTACCAGAGCCCGGTTCCGAGTATCCCACAACCCTGGGGGGGCTGTCAAAACCAAGTACGTACCCCAGGTGATGTTAGCCAAACTCAAGGCAGGCGATCAAGAAACCTTGCTGTGACATTTACATTGTAATGCACCTGATTAGTTCCTGCCTATGTGAGTCTAAAAAATATATTTATATTTTTCCCTAGATAAATACTTGTTGCATGTTTTCACATTAGTGACAGAAGAACAGTACCTGCGTTTCTCACTTGTGGAATTGATTCAACAGAGAAAGATACCCTAGATCTATAATAGTCAAGCGTTTAGAGCTGGACTGAAACCGAAATCAGCCACATTGCATGTTTGTGTGGAATATTCACGCTTGTGAACAGTGGCGCAACTAGAATCCGATGGGCCCCTGTGCGAAATTTGGACCTGCCCACCTCCCCCTTGTCTAAGTCTAAGCCTAAGTACACTGCCACAAAATAGAACAAGGTGTCCATGATTTCACTGCAACCAGAGATCTGTGAACAATGTCTGCACAATTATCTGTGTGTGTAACTGGGCCTGTAAATGTACTTGATACCAGTGTGTGAATACCGACCGGGGTCAATGGCATCTTTGTAAGCAATCCCGCACTTAAATGTACTGTATTCTGTATGTTTCTGTTTCTGTAAGGCCGAATGACAGCTCATGTTATGTTCATGGAAAGTGGTTTATATACTGTTTTAATAGACCAGCTGAGCAATTTAAATGAGAATCATTAGTTTGATGACCGGCAAGCGAGTGAGTAATCCCATTATACAGTGAATCAAATACCACATTCCACAATAGTTATATTATATAGCAATGTCTTTCTAATTTAATCCAGGGCAAAAGTATAAATCTCGCCTATAAACTCAGGAATGGTTCAAGGAAGTAAAAGTCCCTTATGACTCATCAGAATGCATACATTTATTTGAGCGGTGTCATACCTTTATTCTATTCATGCAAGAAACATCTTTCAGTTTTGTTTCTTAACAAGAGGTTGATACCTTTATATAACCTTTATCTTTTACTCTCCACAGAATTTTTTCTTAAATTGTAATTTTTATTGAAATTTTTACAAGTTTAGCTATGTATAATAAAAGAATTTCTAAAGATAAACAATGATGAGACATTATATAAGGTACTGAAAAGTTTACATTCAATATGTTTCACATAGTCTACCCAGCCCACCACTTACTTCCTAAAAAGTAGAGTGACATAATCATAAAGGCAGGGTAGGTAGGCCAAAATGTAACTTCCATTAATGATACCATGAGAAATATCATATGATTAACCAAAAACAACCTCATCAATTTACAACTATAGCTATACCTTATACAAGAAAAATGACAAAGAAACACAAAGAAAGGGTGGGATAAAATGGGATATATAGATATCAACTACAGGGTGGGCCATTTATATGGATGCACCTACATAAAATGGAAATGGTTGGTGATATCAACTCATCAACAGATGAGTGATGAAGCAAACTTTTTTGTGAATGGTGAAGTTAACAACCAAAACCACCGCTATTGGTCTGACACTAACCCACAGTGGATAGATCCCTCCAAGACTGGAATACAAAAATTGATGGTATGGTGTGGTATATGGGGTACAAAGATAGTGGGGCCATTCTTCATCAATGGAAACCTCAATGCCAATGGATATCTGAAATTGCTACAGGATTCAGATATCCAGTGGCATTGAGATTTCCATTGATGAAGAATGGCCCCACTATCTTTGTACCCCATATACCACACCATACCATCAATTTTTGTGTTCCAGTCTTGGAGGGATCTATCCACTGTGGGTTAGTGTCAGACCAATAGCGATAGTTTTGCTTGTTAACTTCACCATTCACAAAAAAGTTTGACTTATCACTCATCTGAGGGCAATTGTCTATGCTGTGAAGATATGAGATGTGCAGCATCTGAAACAACGGATACTAGAAGCCTGTGCTAACATTTCTTCTGCGGTGGTGCTATCAGTGTGTCAAGAGTGGGAGAAGAGGGCTGCATTGACAATCCAAAACAATGGGCAGCACTTTGAACACATTTTATTAGTGGTCATAAACTTGTAAATCACAAAGTATTCACTGATCTCAGGGAGACCAGTCCAAGAAAACACTGCGGGCAGCTGGCTAAAGCGCTCAACACAGTGAATTCCTAGGCGCATTGCCTCCTGGGAATTATGAATATGCAAATAAGTCTGTGGAGCCTCAGTTAGGAGTCTCAAACACAGAACTAACCAGATATCCTTCCAGTGAAGGACCCAGTCAAGGGGTGGCTCCTTGCGGAGAACACCATAACCACCATGTTAAGTGGCCCTCCTAGTCAATATCCAGCTCTTTTACAAGCTTAGAGATATGACAAGGAAATACCAAGACCAGGTATCCATCCACAGACAGCTGTTTCGGGGTGTTGCCCCTCATCAGTGTGGAGTAGGATTCTGGCTAGGTGGAAGCAAGGCCTAGTAGACCAACATCACAAATTATTCACTGATCTCAGGGAGACCAGTCCAAGAAAACACTGCGGGCAGCTGGCTAAAGCGCTCAACACAGTGAATTCCTAGGCGCATTGCCTCCTGGGAATTATGAATATGCAAATAAGTCTGTGGAGCCTCAGTTAGGAGTCTCAAACACAGGACTAGCCAGATATCATTCCAGTGAAGGACCCAGTCAAGGGGTGGCTCCTTGCGGAGAACACCATAACCACCATGTTAAGTGGCCCTCCTAGTCAATATCCAGCTCTTTTACAAGCTTAGAGATATGACAAGGGAATACCAAGACCAGGTATTCATCCACAGACAGCTGTTTTGGGGCGTTGCCCCTCATCAGTGTGGAGTAGGATTCTGGCTAGGTGGAAGCAAGGCCTAGTAGACCAACATCACAAAGTATTCACTGATCTCAGGGAGACCAGTCCAAGAAAACACTGCGGGCAGCTGGCTAAAGCACTCAACACAGTGAATTCCTAGGCGCATTGCCTCCTGGGAATTATGAATATGCAAATAAGTCTGTGGAGCCTCGGTTAGGAGTCTCAAACACAGGACACTGGAAGGATATCTGGCTAGTCCTGTGTTTGAGACTCCTAACCGAGGCTCCACAGACTTATTTGCATATTCATAATTCCCAGGAGGCAATGCGCCTAAAAATTCACTGTGTTGAGCGCTTTAGCCAGCTGCCCGCAGTGTTTTCTTGGACTGGTCTCCCTGAGATCAGTGAATACTTTGTGATGTTGGTCTACTAGGCCTTGCTTCCACCTAGCCAGAATCCTACTCCACACTGATGAGGGGCAACACCCTGAAACAGCTGTCTGTGGATTGATACCTGGTCTTGGTATTCCCTTGTCATATCTCTAAGCTTGTAAAAGAGCTGGATATTGACTAGGAGGGCCACTTAACATGGTGGTTATGGTGTTCTCCGCAAGGAGCCACCCCTTGACTGGGTCCTTCACTGGAAGGATATCTGGCTAGTCCTGTGTTTGAGACTCCTAACCGAGGCTCCACAGACTTATTTGCATATTCATAATTCCCAGGAGGCAATGCGCCTAGGAATTCACTGTGTTGAGCGCTTTAGCCAGCTGCCCGCAGTGTTTTCTTGGACTGGTCTCCCTGAGATCAGTGAATACTTTGTGATGTTGGTCTACTAGGCCTTGCTTCCACCTAGCCAGAATCCTACTCCACACTGATGAGGGGCAACACCCCGAAACAGCTGTCTGTGGATGGATACCTGGTCTTGGTATTCCCTTGTCATATCTCTAAGCTTGTAAAAGAGCTGGATATTGACTAGGAGGGCCACTTAACATGGTGGTTATGGTGTTCTCCGCAAGGAGCCACCCCTTGACTGGGTCCTTCACTGGAAGGATATCTGGCTAGTCCTGTGTTTGAGACTCCTAACCGAGGCTCCACAGACTTATTTGCATAAACTTGTAAATAACTCGTGAAAGAATAAAGTTATGTTAAAACCAAGCATATCATTGTTTTTCTTATAAAATTCTCAAAAAGTTTGATGTGTCACATGACCCTCTTCCCATTGAAAAAAATAAAGTTGGATCCAAAATGGCCGACTTCAAAACAACCGCATTGGTCACCACTCATCTGGAATAGTTTTCCCCCTCCAATATACTAATGTGCCACAAACAGGAAGTTGATATCACCAACCATTCCCATTTTATGTAGATGCATCCATATAAATGGCCCACCCTGTATTACATTGAGCCCAAATATAGTCCCAAGATACCCAGATATTTTCAAATAATTCCTTATATGCACAAAGAATGGCCAACTAATATTGATATGAAGGAATGGTCTATTTCCAATTGAGAGCTATAAGACATCTGGCTGCAGTAAGCAGATGGAGGAGCAATTGAAAAGATATTTTTCCTACTACCTTGGCAGTAATATTACTGAGACATATCATTGTCACAGTGACTACTTGCATACCTCCTCAGTGCCATCCAACACCCCATGATCACCGTACGGTGTTTCCCTGTGTCAGGTCTCTCTGCTGAATTACCTGTTGCAGCACAATGTCTACTACTACTGCAGTTTCCGTCTCTGCAGGAATTAGCCATGCTGAGATTAGGTTACCTGTCCAATCTTAGGTGAGGAGGGATTATTTTAGGCCATTCATCCCACCACTCCTTGCCTGAACATGGTCTAGACGCCCAGGTGTTGGAAATTACGAGTAGGTGCGCAACCAAGTCAAGAACCCCTGGCCCTCCTTAAAGGATTGCCAGAGGAACCAAGTGCGCCCCTGTTCATACCCGGCGTCACTATCTCCCGTTGCAAGCGATTCCATACGGTGCAACCTATCCATTTCAGATATCCATTCCACTGTAGAGGGGACCTCAGTGGACCTCCAGTGTCGGGGAATAACTGCCCTGGCAGCTATTAGGCAGAACCTCAGAATCCCCTTTTTGATGGAGGTTATCGAGCCGGGTATCAGAGATAACAGAGCTAATTGTGGAGAGGGTTCATGGCGGACCCCAGTCATTAGATGGAAGGCATCGAAAACCGAGGCCCAGAAGGGTTGTAGGAGATCGCAGGACCACCAGACATGAAGCATAGAGCCCACAGCAGAACCGCATCTCCAGCAAGTGTCTGAGACTTCCGGATTAATCCTGTGGAGCAGGGTAGGGCATCTGTACCAACGCGTCAGCAATTTATAATTTCTCTCTTGCGCTTGACTAGACATTGTCATCTTGTGCACAAGAGTAAAAATTTTTAAGCTGTCTGCCTCAGAAAAGGTGATCCCCAGATCTCTCTCCCAAGCCTCCATAAATCCAAGCGTGCCAGTGTGGAGCGAGTTCAGGATCAGGCTATAGAGCACCGAAACCACATGGGAGGGACCCTCGGTGGGGAGCATCAGGGATTCAAACGGAGTTAGCGCCCCTATTGAAATATTGGAGAGAAAACTTCGCAACTGCATAAACTCCAACCAGGACAAAGGAGCCGCATCGTCAGGACCTCGCAACCCCCCTACGCCGGAGAGCCCCGCAAGCCTATCCCTCACTTGTCCCAGCCCCACTCCATCTAGTTGTGACCAGCACAGATACCTAGATCTATTCATTGCAGGGTGAAGGCTGGATTGTCAAAAAGGGGACTCAGTCTGCTCAATCGGGAAGTCAAACGTAATTTCGTGTATGATCTATCCCAGAACCTCAAAACAGTTTGTGTGAGGGGAGGGAAGCCCGTCACAGGTGGGCGTCCAGTCCCCCCCAGCCAAGGCAGCCAGTACAAGGAGGAGGGTGATAGAAGTTTCTCCAGGAGCACCCACTGTTTATGGGCATCACTGAACCTCCAGTCGACAATCCTAGAGAGCAAGACTGCCTGATAATAACGTTTAAAATCAGGAAGGCCTACCCCCCCTTTAACTTTAGGTCTCACTAGGACTGAAAACCGCATCCATGGTTTCCTTGCTCCCCAAATAAAGCTGTTAATGGCCGATTGCAGACGCCTGAAAAAACAATCCGGAACCTGCACAGGAGCTGTCTGAAAGAGATAGAGGAATCGGGGTAAAATATCCATTTTGATCACTCCCACCCGCCCGAACCAAGATAGCTGAGGTCTGTTATACCGTTTAAGATCTGATATGGTTTTCTGCAGGAGAGGGACATAGTTCAGAGCATATGTTGCGTTAAGGTCAGCCGGTATCAAGATTCCTAAATATTTTAATGCAGTGGTCTGCCACCTAAAGGAGAAGGACGATTTGAGTTGAGAGATCAGGTCATCAGGCAGGGAGATGTTGAGCGCCTCCGTTTTGGACAAATTGACCTTAAAATTGGAGACCTCACCAAACTTACGGAACTCTCTGAGGAGTACAGGGAAAGCCACAGCCGGGTTGGAAATATATAACAATAAATCATCAGCGTATAGGGACAACTTAAACTCATGCTGACCAATCCGCAGACCCCTGACATCTGGTACCTTCCGCAAAGCCACTGCTAGATGTTCCATAGCAAGGATATATAGCAAGGGGGAGAGGGGGCAGCCCTGACGAGTCCCATTTCTTATGTCAATGGGCGAGGATAAAGTGCCATTGACCCTAAGACGGGCCGTGGGTCTATGATATAGAGCAAAGATTCTCTCCAACATGGTAGGTCCCACCCCCAACTGCTTCAAAGATGCACGTAGGAAGGTCCAGCCTAGGCGGTCAAATGCCTTTTCAGCGTCAATAGATAATAAACAGGCTGGTATCTTTCCCGTGCGCATGTATGAAGTCAGAAGCAGAGTCTTTACTGTATTATCCTTGGCCTCCCTATGTTGCACAAAACCCACCTGATCGTTGTGGATGGACCCAGGAAGAATAGGGCTCAGTCTATTGGCCAACACCTTTGCGAACACCTTCACATCCACATTGATGAGGGAAATAGGTCTATAGCTTGCGCATAACAGGGGGTCCTTGCCCGGTTTAGGGATTACAGTAATTGTAGCCATCAGTGTTTGGGGGGCAAAGGGGCAGGTGGCCGAAATGGAGTTAAATAGTTTGGTCATAAAGGGGGCCAGGGAAGTCGCATATAATTTGTAGAAGGCGGCAGAGAACCCATCTGGACCCGGACTTTTACCATTGGCCAAGGATCTTATCGTATCCAATATCTCCTGTTCCGAGAGGGAGTCCTCCAAGGCCTCAGATTCTATCTCTGTCATAGGCGGGAGCTCCGTGTCACGAATGTAATCATCCACTCGAGACTGAAACTCGGTAGGGGACATATCAGACAACGGACCCCTCAGGTTGTAGAGAGAGTCATAATATGCTCTGAATGAATCCACAATCTCTGCAGGAAGATGGACTAAATCACCCGTAGCAGACCTCATGGTAGGGATGTAAGTGGTGGGAGCGCGGGGGTGTAAGAACCTCGCCAGAGCTTTACCGGGTTTATCAGAGTACTTATATAGGTACTTATGGAAGCGGTCCCGCTGCCTTGCTAACGTCGTATCCAACAGTGCGCTCAACTCACTACGTGTCCGTAAGAGGTCAGCAAGTACTTTGATATCTCTTGTTTGTTTGTGTTCCGACTCTAGGGTTTGGACACGGGTCAACAATCTCATAATATTAGTCATTCTTTCTTTTTTCAGTCGGGCCCCCTGTTGGATAAATACTCCTCGTATAACCCCCTTCAAGGCCTCCCATTGGTACGGGAGAGCTGTGAGATCATTCTTGTGAAAATCTAGGAAGTCCGTGATTGCTGTCCGAACGGCCGCCTGACAGGTCATATCTTCGAGAAGTCCAGGGTTTAAGGACCAAGTCCATTCTCTAGGAGAGAGGCTCGGCAGCCGAAGGGAAAGCAAGACCGGAGCATGGTCTGACCATAGCATCGTATCAATATCAGACTTTGGGTTAAGGGACAAAAGCCCATGGCTAATCAGGAAATAGTCTAATCTGTTATAAGAATCATGTACCGTGGAGTAAAAGGTATAATTGCGAGCAGTGGGGTGCAGTAGTCTCCAGACATCAATTAACCTCGAGTCCCTCAAGGCCCGACGCAGGCTCTCCAGCTGTGAGAGGGACACCGCCGACCTGCCCGAGGAAGAGTCAACAGTGCGGTCCAACACCATGTTGAAGTCCCCTCCCATAATCACATAGCCTTCCGCAAAGGCTGAGAGGTCCCGTAGGTATTTTCTGCATGCTCGGACCTGATCCTGGTTGGGCAGATAAATGTTAGCTATGGTAAATGTATCATGAACAATTTTCAGTTTTAAGAACACATATCGACCATTCGGATCCGATTTAGAGGCGACCACCTGTGTCTGCAAAGACTTGTGCAGTGCAATGCTGACTCCTTTAGATTTAGAGTCAGAATTGCTACCATGAAACCACTGTGTGTAGTATCTATGGTTAAGCTTAGGGATTCTGTCTGATCGAAAATGTGTCTCTTGCAACATGAGGATATCGACCCGTTTTTTATGCATGCTATATAGTACTTTCGAGCGTTTCTCAGGGACATTAAATCCTCTGACATTAAGTGAGCAAAGTTGTAGGGTTGCCATGAGAGTCTTAGGATCTGGCGTAGAGTACTACCGGGTCACCAAGGGACAGGGAAAAGTGGGAAGTGCGGGGAGGTATAAACAAGGGAGGAAAAGGGAGAAAGGAGGGAAAAAAAACAGAAAAGGGGAAAAGAAAAAAACCAGAGAGGTAAAGAGGAATGTAGCTCCAAGAAAAGGAGAAAAAGAGTCAGTTCAGCCGGAAGACAGGGTTCCGGCTAAACACCCCAAGAGGCCACTAGGCCTCTAGGTGCAGTGAAATATCAGAGAAAACTCTGAAAAGTAGTGTCAAAGACACACCCTAGTGGGGAAGGTGATTGAACAAAGAGCAACCAGCCAAGCCCCTACAGCAGGCAATATTGCTCCACTCAGTAGGCCCTCAACCCCGGCAAGGCTAACACATTTGTGGAACACAACCAACCAGCTCATGGGCTAAGCATATACCTGTAAATGGGCACAGTATGTAAAACCCAAGAAAGGGTACTGACATATGTCAGAATTAGATGCAGGAGCAGTGTTAGTTATTATAAAGTATCACTAATCTAGTAGCACAGCACAATGTACAAAAGCTTATGAAAATATATGAACAGTCAAAAAAAAACAGTGCAAAACAGGCCCCCCAAGCGACTCCACACAGGAGCCCTGGATGGCGTCAAAAATAGGCATCGTCACCTCCGAACACATGGGTCCAATTTACTCGTAATAGTCAAACTCAAGCAAAATCACAACCTGACCACACATGGGAACTCGGTGACCAGAAGGGGTATTATAAATGACAGAAACAAAAAGAAGTGGTCAAAAAAGCTACACGCGACCCTCAAGTGTCATCAGCTAAGTTAACAGAGCCATGTCTACGTCGGGAGCCCCTTCTCCTCTTTCCCAAAGATTCAGCAGGGGGTCCTCCACTCCGACGCAGACCCCATAAATCAGACGCAGTAAGGCGAGGCCAATCACCCAGTGTGACCAGGGGCAAGCCCAGTGCGGTGGTAAAGTTCTGTAAATCCGATGGGGATCTCAAAACTGTCATTCCTTTATCAGTTCGGACCTGTAGTTGGAAAGGATAGCCCCAATTGTAGGGGATCTTATTTTGCCGCAGCACTTCCAAGAGGGGGCGTAGAGCCCTCCGTTTAGCCAGGGTGAAGCGTGAGAGATCAGACAGGAGAAGAATGTCAGATCCATTAAAATCAATAGCATCATGGTCTCTCGCCTTACGCATGATGTCATCTTTGACTTGGAAATAGTGAATTCTACAGATGACGTCCCTCGGCTTATTCGTATCAGGGTTTCTTGGTCCTAACGATCGGTGGGCTCTATCAATTTCGATGTGTTGGGTGGGTGACTTCCCTAAAAGGGAGTTGAAGATGCCATGGAGGGCAGAGGAGAGGTCACGTGGGGCCACGGACTCAGGGATCCCACGGAGCCTGATATTATTCCTCCTGTTTCTGTTCTCAGAGTCCTCCAGCAGATCAAGGACCACATTGAAAGTCTCTGAGTGTAGGTCCAGAAGCTGCTGCTGGGTGTTTAATTGTGAGGAGAGCTTCTCTACCTTGGCCTCTAGTGCAGTGACTGTAGTGTTAAGCTGAGACACCTCTTGCTTGAGAGCCCCCACCTCACCCTTGCACACTGCCTCCAATCTTTGTATGTAACACTCCATGTCAGCCTTGGTAGGGAAGGCACTTAGGTGGGCTGTCAGATCAATGGCAGTTATAGGCATGAGCATAGGGTCAATAGTGTGACCAGTGTGAGCCTGTAAGCAAAGTCCGGCAGCCACACTGATGGGGGGTGTAGTGCCCTGGGACTGAGTGTTAGCTGAAGCTCTCCCCTCACAAGCCCCTGCTGCTGATGATGTGCACAGATCAGGGTCATATGTCTGATAGGGGTGAAGTGTAGGAGGAGAAGGGCCCCCCAGTGTTCCAGCCTGTGATGAAATGCTTCCAGGTGTGAGGGGGTTAAGGCCACTCAGCATGTCTGCCCGCAGTGAAGGGCTCCCAGGCGTGGGGGGATGGGCTTTGTCACAAACCTCTCCTGTTCCTCCTGCACTGCTTCCTCGTGTCTGCCTCCTGGAAGATTCTCCAGCTCCTGGGGCTGTCTGCCGACCTCCTGCTGCTGTCACTGAGGCAGTGCTGCTTCTCTGAGGGCCCAGGGTATTCAGTGATGATCTCTTACCCTGAGGCTGTGATGTGGAGGAGGCGCCATCTTTGCCTGCTGCCATTACAGGGTGCTGTGCTCTCTTTCCTGCATTTTCAGAGGCTGTCAGGAACCTTGTGATTCCTGAGCCAGCAGAGCCCGCAGCCAGCTCCCTGGATGTCTGGGAGCGCAGGGCAGACTTTCCTTTCATCATCCGGAGGGTGAGTAGAGCAGATGGTGGCAAATTATGTGCTGTAGGGGCTTCAGAGACCAGAGCTCACAGGGCACACGTCCTTACAGCTCCATGTCCAAGCCACTCCCCCGACACGTAGGTTTGTTAATCAGTATGGGATTAATTTCACCCTTCATGCACATCTCTTCACTATTGATCAGACCAAGATATCCATTATGGTCTCCCTGCTCTCTGGACAAGCCCTGGCCTGGGCAAACCCAATCTGGGAGAGTGGTGGTACAGAGACCAGCAACATAGGGAGGTTTCTGGAGATGTTTTGGCGGAGCTAGCTTGGATTGAGGAGACCTTTAGTGGCGACCTTCTGGAAAGGTCTGTCTGCCATATTAAGCATAAGTTGGCTGGCAAAGATCTTCCATCCTCGATTGATTCACTTATACACATGGCCAACTTCAAATTTCCCTTGTTGCCACATGCCGCTCCAGAAGCCCCTGAGGCAATGCAGGTGATGCTGGCTAAGCTTTCTGTGCAGGAACGACAGCAAAGATTCAGGGAGAATGCATGTTTTTATTGTGGTGGCAATGACATTTTGTCCACCAGTACCAGTTAGACCATGAAAAATTTAAGAATGGCCTGGATGCCTTTCTTGAAAAATATAATATTACTGGTTATATATACTAGATTCTTTGATAGGGCATTGATCCAGGGAACTAGTCTCATCAGGAAGGAATTTTTTCCCCAATGTGGAGCTTAGTGTTGCCACATGGGTTTTTTTTTGCCTTCCTCTGAATCAACATGTTAGGCTATGGGTTGAACTAGAAGGTCTTCCTTCAACCTTAAATACTATGTTACTATAAGACTCAAGGACCTAAGGTTAGCCAGTGATGCGACTCTAGGTGAGAGTAATTGCTCTCCAAAGATTCAGGCCGCAGTTATTTGGACTTCACAGGAGATGTGCCTATCTCTAAATGATGAATATGGATTCTGGCTCTATGGGCAACTTTATTCACTTAAATCTGGTATGTCGACTTCAACTTCCTAAACAGCAGCTGTCTGTTGCATCCATAGGAGGTCAACTCCCGGATGAACCTGTTCATTTCATCATGATGCCAGTCATGCTGTAGATTGAAGTTCTGCATACTGAGAAAATCACTTTCTACATACTTCCTAGGTCATTCTTCTGGGTCTTTCATGGCTATGTCAACACATTCTGGTTATAGACTGGTCCTAAGGTCAGGTACCGCACTATTTGTTCAACTTCAAGGTCACACCTAAGACTCCACCTCCTGTGCCTTAGAATCTTGCATTACTGCCCAACCATTATTGTACCTTTTCAGACATCTTCAGTGAAGGATAAGCTACCACCCCACAGACCTTATGTCTTTCATTTCTACATCTTTCCTGGTCCTTCCCCACATTTAGGGTACCTTTACACACGGCTACATTTGTAGCTTGTCACCAGGTAACTTACTGGTTGCAGTGAAATCATGGATACATGATTCCATTTGTACACAGCAACAAGATAGAACCTTGTATCCATGATTTCACTGCAACCAGTAAGTTACCTGGTGACAAGCTACAAATGTAGCCGTGTGTAAAGGTACCCTAAGGGTGGATGTATCCCCTATCTCTACCTGCGACTTGAGTCATGTCTGAATACATCCAAACAAAATTAGCCAATGGATTCATTCATAAGTCCTGCCCAACCATTTGTCATGTTGAAGGGTGAATACATATGAGGACTTGTGCACACAATTAGTGGACCACTGCAACACGAAGCACATTTCTAAAGATTATTAAATTAAACACTGGTGCCGACTGCTGCAGCTTTTGGCGGTGCATTGACCGGCAGGGTCCTAGACCATACATAGAGTAAAGGCCATCCTAGTGGTGTGGGTAGTTTGGAAGAACAGGAGATGGTCACACTTTGCAAGGTGCAAGAGCACAGAGGTCTGTCTCTAGCCAGTACATCAGCTGCTGTTGCCCACTGTGCCTAGGAATTGAGCAAACCAAAGTCAGTTCAATGGAGCTCCCTAGCATGGCATTTCTTCGGACAATTAGCTGACAACAAGAGGGGTGCTTTGCATGCTGTGCTGTCAGAGCCTGAAGCAAGGCATAAATGTTCTAAACCTGAGCACTGCCTGCATGATAAGGCATCTGAATGCTGAGGAGGAGTATACATCTGAAAAACCACAAAAGATCTGAGGCTCTTCCTGCTCCCTCTTCTGCTCAACCCCTTCCTCCCGCTCATGATCAACAGGAGCACCTGCCTTCCCACAAATAGAGGATGTAAAACCAACTTTAGCACCACCATCACTGAGCATCTCCACACCAGCTCCAACTGTACATCACCCAAACCCTGGAATGAAAGAGGAAGTAGCCCCCTACCCACCCAAAAACCCTGGTCTTGAATGACAGCATTTCAAAATTCCTGGACTTTGAAATTCTGCCATTCTGGCTGGTAAAGATGGACTGTTTTAAAAAAACTGATGGTGACGCCTGTCTCGCAGTACATTGTTTCCAACCACCACTACTTTTCCAGACAGGCCATTCTTGTCCTGTACACACATGTTGCAGACCAAATCAGTGTGCGCTGCCTGCACAACGCCATCAGTGGTAAAGTCCACATAACCCCCGATATGTGGACCAGTAAGCATGGGCAGGAACATCATATTTCCCTAACTGACAAGTGGGTAAATGTAGTGGCGACTGGGCCAGAGAGAGGCGGAAGACGTTCTAGCGCATGTTCTACCATCATGAAGGATTGCTGGACATTTCTCTGTCCATGTTGCCTCCCCCTCATACTCTGCTTCCTATGTTGCCTCCTTATCTGATTGGAGTAAGACCGGTACCACCAGCTACAGCAGAGCTAGGGGGGGAATGACAGCAGGCTTCTCTGAAAATCATTTGTGCAGGAGCTGTTGCCGAGGAGGATCAAACAACAGATAGATGAGTGGTTGTTGCCAGTGCACCTCAAGTCCACCCTGGTGGCGTGCAATAATGGGCAATATCTCGTAGCAGCTCTGGGCAAACCAATTTAATGCATATTCCGTGCCTGGCGCATGCATTGAATTTGCCTGGAGCATGTGCATGTCAATTTTATAGCTGCTGATGAAGTGCAGTCAGTCTGTACTCTCTTTTGACGTTCTCACCCTGCTGCTACTCGTCTGTCTGCGCGGCAGCATATCTTCTATCTTCCTTTCTGAAGAGTTAACTCAACTTTGCTTAATAATCATAAAGCTCTATAAGCTTACTAGCCTGCCTCCAGGTCCTCGCCTTCTTCCTCCAACTCTATCTCATCTCACTCTCCCTTCTAACCTACCACTGAAAAACCTCTCTCACTATCATCTACTGTTTCTATTGCCCTATCTAACTGGACTTCTTAGATTGGACTCCGGAAGAAATGTCCCTAATGATGAGAAGTCCTCCCAGATCCAACTAAAGGTACCATTAAACACTGCAATGTTGAAACGATATCCTTAACAATCTCATGAGTGCGTGGTCATTAGGACATCGTTTTGACATCGTTGGTGAGCTGTCACATGTGTAGATTGCGTGGACGACGCACCAACAATGTAACGAGCAGCTATCGTTTGCACAACCCAGCGAACGATACTTTTTCACTGATGTGAATGGGCGAACTCGGGAATGACATCGTTATTGAAGTGTCACACAGAACGAAGCTGCAGGTTGGCTGATTGTGGATCGTTTAATTTGAGAACATGTTCTCAAATCTGCGATCAACGATCCAGCGATTTATCGTAGTCTTATCTCGGTGTTACACCAAACGATTTCCTAACGATATCGTTTCAATGACTCCAAACCCGTGACTTTTCAGCGATATCGTTCACGATATCGTACCATGTAACGGGGCCTTAAGACATCCAAGTTTTGTTAGTCAGTTTTAGTCATTCAAGCAGTTATAGTTAAGTTTGAAAAGAACCATACTTCCACACTATCTGCCTATTTCATGCATTTGGTAGGTGCTGGCTTCACCGTGTTACTGTCAATTTCCAAAAAGATGAGAGCTCAGGGGAAACAGAGGTTAACCCCATTAGTTAGCTTGCACTCTGTCTATTATGATGTCAGAGGTTTCTTAAGGGGGTGTCACACGCGTCAATATCGCCTGCACGATATCGGCTGCACGTGACGTTGCAGCGATATTGACGCGTGTGACATACTGCATCAACCAGCGATAAATCGCTGGTTGATGATTGCCAGGTTTCATAACCAGCTCAGAAACCTGGCGATTGTCGCCCGGTGGACACGCAGCATCGCTGCGTGTGACACCGGGACTAGCGATATTCCAGCTCCCAGCGCCTCTCACAAGCGCTGGGAGCTGGTATCCAAGGTACACTGCGGGTAACTAGGCAGCGCGCGCTGCCTAGATACCCGACTGTGTACCTTAGTTACCAGCCTCCTCCGCTCACCGGGTGAGCGGAGGAGGCTGGTAACTAATGGTACCTTTACACGCCGCGACAGCAGGCTGGATACAGCCCGCTACAGGCTACAAATGTAGCGTCAATGTAGCCCGTCGTAGCGGCGTCTGAAGACGCGACGCTACAGCCGGCGACAGATACATCTGTTTATGGGCTCTGCTCGAAAACTGATGGGTACATCGCCGATGGTAGCGAGCTGTATCGGCGTGTAAAGAAGCACCGGAAGGGAACTCTGGACACCCTGCAATGTAGCTGCAATGTAGCTAAGGCGTGACCCAGGCTCCGGGATACCACGCCCCATCACCGATCATTGGAGGAAGCACCTGCATGACGATTGGTAGTCGCTGCCTAGGGCGGCATATTTAAGGAGCTGACCAGTCACACTACACAATCGCTCGAGCGTGCTGTATTACTCAGCCTCCTGCGTTGCCTGCCCAATCGGGATGTTATTGCGATGTCCTATCATCGTACGGACGGCTCGTAATCCAAGATTGTGGCACGCCTATGTGCTATCCCTGCTGCACCAGGTCCTCCCATAGTAGCTGGTTGTAGCGGTGTGTACATGAGCTACAGCTGGCTACTTGACACACCCGGCGATGTAGCTAGCTACAGATGTAGCGTGGCGTCGCGCACCTTATGGCGGCGTGTAAAGAGGGTGCGTTGACCGTTTGTAGCCGTTTGAGCGTGCTCGTGCACGTGAAGTAGCGGGATGTATCCAGCCTGCCGTCGCGGCGTGTAAAGGTACCATAAGGTACACGTCGGGTATCTAGGCAGCGCGCGCTGCCTAGTTACCCGCAGTTTACCTTGGAGACCAGCCTGCTCCCGCTTCCAGCAGGCTGGCAGCGGGAGCAGGACATCGTGGAAACGATATTTAAATCGTTTCCATGATGTCACTGGTCAATTGATCGCTGGTGAGTCTGTCTGTGTGACAGCTCACCAGCAATCAGCCGTCAATGTCGTCAGCGATCATCTCGCTGACGACATTGACGAGTGTGACACCCCCTTTACATTGTACATGCTTGTTATTTGCACTTGTTAATGTGAAACCTGAATTGTTCTCCATGTACTGCTGTTATCTTTAATGAAAATAAAATTTACAACAAAACTTCTGTCTTCCTGCTCACCTTCTAAAATGTGATGTGCCGGCAAGGTGAGATTCCACCTTGCGTATTCTGGAGAGACTGTGCTAGTAGCAGCAAGCAATTGTGGAGTTTCAGCTGCGGTATGCACGGGTGAGTCGCTCTGCGAACCAACACCATTTCACCACAAATGAGTGGGCCTCCATGCAGGATGTGTGTGCCTTGGTTGCACTGCTTCAAATACTCCACCAACATGGCTAGCACTGATGACATCATCATCAGCGTTACTATCCCACTTTTATGCCTGCTTAAAAATACAGTTAAGGCGATGATGGACGAGGTGATGACACAGGAGGAAGAGGAGCAGGTGAACATGGAGCATTGACACCTTTATCAGGTCTGAAAATAAGCACTGTCACTTTACATGATGTGAACGCGCGCAACCTAAGCAAACTCTCCGGAAACCCAGAAGTCACTGGGAGCAGGGGAGAAGCGCCAGGACTAGATGAAATGAGCAAGCAGACAGCGCAGTACCGTGGGCCAGGTGGGACAAGAGTCAGAGGTAGGGTCAGTCTGGGTGTCGGGCACAAGGCTCCCTGTCTCACTGGGACCAGCCCCACAGCCAGTGGCCTAATACAGGTCCTCTGTGTTCACTGTTGCTTTGTGGGGAAGCTTTTGCAATCTTGGCCGTGTGAGTCAACTCTGAAAACAGGCTCTGTATAGTGCTCTGTTTTTATGGGGGAACACTTCCAATGTACAGTAGGCTGTGTGGGAGAACTCAGAAAGCAGGCTCTGGACCGCCTTTTTAAAAATTGATTCTTTGGGGGAGCAGTGAAAATAGGGAAATCAACTTTTAGACATGTTATAAATTCCATTATGGCATTTCTGATACAGCAAATTAAAACTCGCTTGTCAACACACAGAGATCTTCAATAAGACGTTTTGTACACGTGGTATTCTTAGAATGTCTTAGCCTAGATAACCACAAAGCTGAATCTCAGTAGGGCTAAATAACTCAAGACCCTTAGGCCATGTGCACACGTTCAGTATTTAGTGAGTTTTTTACCTCAGGATTTGTAGACAAAACCAGGAGTGGAGCAATCAGAGGAAAAGTCTAATAGAAACACTTGCACCACTTCTGTATTTATCACCCACTGCTGGTTTTGTCTACAAATTCTGAGGTAAAAAGCTCATCAAATACTGAACGTGTGCACGTGGCCTTAAAAACTATTTTGGTAACACATCATTAAGGCTGCAATAAATTTACTGACAGGTCTAGTGCTTGATAAACTAATTTAATGGTATTTAGATGTTAATGTTTACTTCATACAGGCATTATTGTGCTTTACTTTCAGTATGTCACCCAAACGAAGATCTAAAGAAGTGAAGGACCAAAGGCTAAAAGGACTGGAGAAATATTGAATGTCTACAATGTTGTTGTTAGTTCTGATGTTGTCGGGCTGCACAGTCATTCGTGGTAAGTGCATAGGTCATATATTGTATGTCGAACTTCACCACCTTTAGATTCATATATGACTAGATTAATTATCCGGCTGCTAAATATCCTAAGGAGGTTTATGGAAATAGGAATAACAAAAAGTTTGTACTTTTAACTAATAAATGGCACCAATTATGCAAGGCTGATAGGTTCATGGAGAATGGTAGATAAAGGGCTATAGAAATGCTTAGTTATAATGGCATAGTTAGTGTGTATTTTATCTTAGCTTTGTGTTTGAAACAGTATCGTTATTTCCAATAAAAACGTAAGTCTACATATTGGCCGTGGTACATTTTGTGTAGATATTTATAAAAAGGTAATAAAAAAATTAAACTGGACTACGACACTGGAGTGGCCACAATTAAAATATGCAACTTTATTTTAGTGGATCCAGTGCAGTGTCAGACTGGAACACCTGGGTCTCACAAGTAAAAATTACTCTGGAGACCCACCCTATCATCATACGCAAATATTAGCAGTATCATTTTGGCTTCCTGGACATGGCCTTCCCACAGCTTTAACTTGTCACATTGACATAGTTATATGAAGATTTTTAATTTTTAGTAATGCTCTTTTTAGATATGCATAACGTGTTTATTTTTACATTTTTTTTCAGAGGGATGGGGAAGCAGTTTTTTTGTATTCCATGACTTGTGTTAAGTGTCATGCATATTAAGATATGCCAACAGAATATGACTCATTACATATACTGTATACATTTGCATGGGGGTGGCCAGGGTGGTCGTCTTCCTACTGCTCAGGACACCAGTCTCACCATTGTATTGTGTCATGCGTCTTTGTATAAAATGTATTATGTGAATTGAAAAGTATTGTTATACATATAATGTACTGTAATGCGTTGTCATGGATCCTATGGTATGTTTGTTAGAAAGATACATATGAATGTTATGTAGGATGTAAGCTATTGGGTCGATAGGATGTTTAGTAAGGAACACTTGCACAACAACTAACTGTAGGGGAATAATAGTTAATTGTGTGTCTAGGTATGTCAAAGCTGTGTCAAAATCTAGTTCTGGCCAAGAACAGACTGACTACTCTAGTGAAGGATCCTCAGAAGAATGCCTAACATAAGGCCTAGTATAGCTTTCAATTCAACAAGAACAGACCGTAACAGGAACAGACGTGAATCAAGTAAGAAGTCTTGTGATGCAGATCCAAAACCGTTGTGAATTCCTGTTGCTGGGATTATGCAGAACTATGGGCAGACTAGAATGACTGTTGCGTACAGTATTGTGATGCGAGGGTGGTTGACTGTGGAAGGACTGGAAGCATCAGAAAAAGGAATGGTTGTGGAGATGGAAGTGTATTCAGTGGTGCTTTGTACTATGGAAACTGTGCTTAAGTTATGTGCAGCTGTCTTACATGTAAAGTTGTCTTGAAAGAACTGTTGAAAAATGTTCAGTGAAGCACTGTTGTTTAAGAACTGTTTACCTCTGTTACTATCTTGACTGTGGATTGGTCCTGGATCTTCAGAATCTTGTGGCTGTATGAGCACATCTCCTCAGCTCATAGATCTAAAAAGTTCCTAATTGTAAGCAAGTGTATTTGGACCATGCAGACTGGCCTTCTTTCCTATACACATTAACGAGTCTCAAACACCCTTGTTGCTGATTTACTAGTTGTACCTCTTTGGTAAGCTCTTGGTAGACCACTAAGTACTGCAAACCAGGAACATCCCACAAGACCTTTTGTTTTGGAGATGCTTTGACTATCTCATCCAACCATCACAAATTGGCCTCTTTCAAAGTCACTCAGATCCATCTCTTGGCTTGCCTTTTTTTCTACTTAAAACATATTAATATTGACAACTGACTGTTTACTTAGCACCTCTAATTCTCCACCCCTTAGCAAGTGTTACTGTAACAAGTGCTATTCACTTCAATTCTCCATGGTTTTAATGTTACAAATGATTAGTGCTTATGGTCAAGCTTCATCCCTTAAAAAAATCATTATTACAGCAATAATATAATAATAAACCACATGTGAAAATTTGGGAGTCTGAAACTTCTCTATAAGCTATCAAAACTACGGCCATCATATAGTATATTGTCACACAGAAAATAATTTTTGTCAAGTCACAATATTGCCTACATTTTTGTCAGGAGAGGTAAGTTAGTATGTGGATGCGTTTTCATAAAAAATATAATACAAGTTATGGGTAGTAGATTTGGAGATTGGAAATTTTACCAGAAAACTACCTTATTTTTTGATTTATAAGATGCACTCCTTCCCCCTACAGAATTGGGAGGAAAATGGGGGCGCAGTGGTGCTGAGTCACAGTATGCAGGGTAACCACTGAAGGAATTTGGTGGCAGCATAAGTGTGGCAATGCTACAGGCCCAAGGCGGGGAGAAGGGGGTGTCCCAGTGGTGTGATACGGGTGCTATTGATCTCCTGTGATTGGACGTGATGTGCTTCAGGAAAAGAGCTGCGGAGGAAGTGCCCGCGCAGACTGAGATCTCTGAGAGCCAAGATATAAATCTGTAAATGCACTGCCTCCACACCTATTTTCCAGAAGTCCATCGTGTTGGTTGTGGCACTTGAACAGATTGAGATCTCAATCCGCGCGTGCGCTGCCTCTTCAGCTATTTTCCTAAAGCACATCGCGTTCACTGACTGGAGGTCAATGGAGCCTGTATCATGCTGCCACGACACCCCCTCCTTCCAGCCTTGTGCCTGCAGAACGCGTGCCACCACCAATTTACTTCAGCAGTTCCACTGCCACCACGCCACCTTGGTAAACTATATCCAGATTATTAAACAGATTCCAGAATTATATGATGGACCCCTTTTTTAACATTACAAATTATTATTGTGTGGTAGTCTGATTGCCTTATATATGGAATATGGAATATATGCCTAATATGCGGCAATTTTGCATCTAAATCATAGGGTTTTTGCTTTCCTCTGGATCAATATGTTAGCTATAATGTTCACTTGTGTTTTCATTTCACTTTCATCTTCTTTCAACCTTTGAAACCATATGAAACTATGAGGAATGGAAATAATACAACCCTTCATTCAATATAGCAACCGATTATCTAGAACATAGAACAGTCCTCAAGGGCCGTACACAGTCCAGATTTTCAGGATTTCCTTAGAATTTGACAGTTGGTAATTTGAATACCAACTGTCAAATGCTATGGAAATCCTGAAGACCTGGACTGTGTGCGGCCCTTGAGGACTTGAGTTGCCCATCCCTGATCTAGACTCTTGTTTCTATTAACAGGAGTGGTTAAACTATATAATCATAAACATTTCAATAAATTCATATTATAAAATTCTATGTTTATCAGGTCAAATTTTAGGTGAACAAAACAAAGATGTCATCTTGCCGTGTTCTTTTAGACCTGGGGAGGATGTAGTCATTCATTGGACTATTGGCAACAACAAAAAAGTGCACGCATATTTTAAGACTACAGACCAACTGCAAGACCAAGTGAAAAGCTATGTCGGAAGAACCTCGCTGTTTCTGAATGAAATAAGAAACGGAAATGCTTCTCTGCAAATTAAAAACTTGAAGAAAAGTGATGAAAATACATATAAATGCTATGTGGGGACAATGGCAGAAAGTAAAGAGGAAGAAATAAGATTGCAGGTTATAGGTAAGAGACAGGAAGATACATATATCTCACTTAGTTTGGTTTAGACAGGAAAAAAAATTGCTGACAACATCAAATTGGGTTAACAAGTAAAAACGTTTCTCTTTCTCTTTATTCTGCAATAGTGCAACAATTTGATCCTACCTTTATCAAGGGCTTTGTCACACGAGTTTATATATTGGACGAGGGCTATCCGATGCTTTATCAGATAGCAATCGTACGGTGTTCATTTTAGGACATGGTCATTTCTCAAAGTATCATTTATCAATTATCAATTACCATTAATCGATCATCATTTATCAATTATCATTTATCAATTATCATTTTTTTCAATTATCCATTATCATTTATCAATTATCAATCATCATTTATCAATTATCATTTATCAATTATCATTTATCAATTATCAGTTCTTAGATATCATTTATCGGTTCTCAGTTGTCAGTTCTCAGACTGAGATATGACCATTCTCATGGTCATTTCTCACAGTATTTCTGCTGTCTGACTTTGAGAAATGACCATGTCCTAAAATGAACACCGTATAATCGGTCTCATGTTAGTCTATGGGGCAGTGCTGATCACTGAATGTTTGCAGCATGCTGTGATTGGCAACATACATAAATTCACAAATCCTTAATTGTGACCATAATTATGAGAGCTAAACACCTACAGTATATATACATTCACAGCATAATCCCTAGGAAGTAGAACAGGTGCATGTGAAAATGATAAATTAATAAAATGGTATAACTTTACTGAAAAATAGTAAAATACAAGGGTAAAATAAAAAAGCTATCTGTGGCACCCCTACGGGACGATTGCCACAGGAACACCTGGTGCAGGGAGGGATACCACATCAGGTAAACTTACATACAACACCTTCCACCCCAGACCTGAAGGGGAGCTCTACTTGCCGACTTCAGGCAAGGTCCCCTAAAAATTCAGGCCCGGGGGAGGAGTTACGCAGTTCAGTATGGAGCAGTACTGAGGAAGACACATGGTGAACAGAGCCGCAGTAGGCCTGTACCATAGGGAAGCCTAGGCAGTGTAAGGGACCCAAGAGTGAGAGTCGGAGGCAAGGCGAGGAACAGAGAGTGGGGGCAGAGGAACCATACCGGTTCACCCCAGGAAAACACCAAAGCAACCCGGACGCCGGAGTCCGAGTCTGCACGGGTCTAGTTAGCCCAGCAGAGAACACCAGAGGACCAGGGAGACTTCAGTCCCCTGACAGCACTTGTAGCACAGCATAACACAGAACCATGGACCGCAGAGGAGAAGCAGTACCCAAGGAGGTTTACTATTGTGAATTCATTAAGGAGGAATTGTGGTTGTGCGCTCCCTCCGGTAGTTGTTGCTGGTAATGCAGCTGGCCGTGTGTTCGAGAGTTCCACAGCTGATCTGGATGATTGGCAGTCAGGTTTGGATTGGAGCATATAGTGGTTTGAAGCTGATCAGTCCTTGCGGGTTCTAAAAGTTCCTGGAGGTGTCCACACCTTTTCCTGGTTTTTCCTGGCCTGCTGAATTCCTTGCAAACTAAGTGAATAGTTTTTGTTACTTGGTGGCGCACATGTTGTGTGCTTGTGGATCTGTTTTCAGTTTGTCTTGTTCTGAGTTTGGGTTTGAAATTTAGTCTGCTTATTTGTTTACCTGCTCTCAGTTAGGAAGTTTTCTTCCTGGACAGTAATTGCTATTCACTGTTATCTGCTATTTCCAGTATTGTTGGTATTGGTACTTGTTTATTCTTGTTTGATTCCCAGAAGTTCTGCAGATATAGAGGGCGATGAGTCTTACTGGACTCAGGGTAATTTTTGACACTATCTGCTGTTGGAGATTTTTTGCTAGTATTTTAATACTGACCGCATCAGTATTCTATCCTGTCTTTTACTATCTAGCTAGTGTGGCCTCTTTTGCTGAACTCTATATTCTGCCTGTGTGTGTCTTTTCCTCTCCTGTTTCCCAGTTAATATCTGTGGGGGCTTGCTCCTCTTTTGGGATTCTGCTCTGAGGCAAGATACGGTAGCTTTTCCTATTTTCATCTCAAGGGGTAGCTAGTTCTCCGGCCGTATTGAGGTGTCTAGGGCATGGTTAGTTACATCCCCAGTCTACTTCTAGTTGCGATATTGAGTAAGGTGCCACGGTCAGTATAGTTACCAATGACTTCTGTGGAATCTTTATGTTACTCCTAAGTCATCAGATGATAACAGTTCACCTTGCCTGCTATACAAATGAGGAACACAGTGGAGGTCTGGTCAGGATTCAGACAGGCCAGGACTTAAGGAACACACACAGCACAGAGGAGGCCTTATAACTCATCGGGTGTGGAAATCCTGAACTGCCAACCGACCACCTGGACAGTACCCTGGATGTTACCCAAATCATCATCATCAGTAAAAGGTACGGAAACAACTTCCAGCGTGTGTTATTACAGCCCCTGATCCTGACCTTAACACAAACTGCCTGCGAGCATCTCCAACTGTTAAGCCGCCTTCCCCTGCAGCACCAGAGACAAGGCTGAGTGGAGAGCTGCCTCCCTGTGTAAACCCCTATTCATCCCCTCAGTCCCCGGAGATCCCGCTCCACCTATGGGAGTATTACCAAGTTGCTGCCTCATCACCATCCCCGGAGGTCTGCAGCAGCGCCAGTATCATTACCGGATACCTTGGGTGGCGTCACAAACTCTTTTATTTTTATTTTTAAACCCCTTTTTAGCGACCACCAGGGACAACCCCAAGTAAATCAACGCCGGGAACCAGGTACCCCACAGCCCTGGGGTGGGTGATATTCACTAGGGGGCAACCTCAGAGCAAGGTATCAATATGTTTTAAGCAGCATATTTACAGAGATTAGTACAATTATATATTTCTATTTCACCTTCCATCATTATGATAGTGACTATGTGGCATAGATAGATCTACATACACTTTTGGCCACTTAGCCTACACTTCTCCTACAATGATCTAGATATAAACAGGTGCTACAAATCTATTATTCACTTGATGTCCATTATGAAAATTGATTAAATATTGCAACTGTAATTTGTTTATTATAATTATATATTTAATATTATAATTATTATAATCAATCACACCATGATTTTACACCATTTACCAATCACCATAAATAATCGGATTGCTGTGTTCAGTTCATTATGATTATGGGGACATCAAATATGGCAATGTTATTTGCTGATTTGTAATGTGTATATTTTTTTTGTAAAAGAGCATTCAAAATGTCATTATTGTAATTGCTTTTTATTATTTTTTAAAAATGTTATTGGAAGCAAAACAAATCCTTTTTTCTCCCTTTAGAATACAGGGACATACAGTGGCAAGCAAACGTTTTGCTTTTTTTTTTTAAAAAACAAAAGTGTAATTGCTTCTGTCTGGTTGTTGTGATGTCATTTTTCTGGTGATGAATTGAAAGTGCATGAAGTTGTCATCATACAAAACCTTCATTTTAACCAAAATAATATTGAATATAGGTATGGTCATTTAATTAAAGAAAACCGACTGACAAAAGTTTTTACTCTTTAACCCGTAGACGACAGCCTAACGTCTACAGACGTCCAAAAAAAAGGGTACTAAAGCCCAGCCATACGTCTGTAGACGTATGGCTAGAAAATGCCCTGTAGCACAGCCCCTGTAGCAAAAATCTCTAGGGTGTCAGCGTACCGATTGTAGCTGAGACCCTAGAGATTAGTAATCAGCTAGTTTTTTACCGGCACCTGTAATGTGATGGCCGGTAAACACCGTTTACCGATCATCACATTGCACAAAGTGAAAGTGCCGGGAAAAATGCTTTCACTTTGATCCGACATGAAAACACATGTCGGAACAAAGTGAAAGCATTAACCCCCTAGCCCACCAAGACCCCCAGTACTGGGGATCATCATCCCCCCCCCCCCCCACCCCACCCCCTAGCCATCTGAAAATGGCGGCGGCCGGCGCCAAACCCGCCGCCTCCGCTGCATCTCTATGCGATCTGTCAGATCGCATAGAGATGCCGCCATTCCTGGGGGCCACTGGTCCCCTCAGTGGCCCCCCAATGTCATCCCCCCTCACCCCTGGTCTCACCCCTGATCTCCCCCTGCTCCCTGCGCGGCTCCCCAGCTCCCCCTCTTCCCTGCGCGGCTCCCTGAGTCCCCAGCTCCACCTCCTCCATGCGCGGCTCCCCTCCGGTCATCAGATCCCCCCCTCCTTCCCCAGGTCTTCCCCATGCTGTCCCCTCGATCCCCGACCCCCTCCTCCGATCTGCAGCCCCCCGGTTCGCTCCGCTCTCCCCCCGGGCCCCCTTCCCTGCTCCTCTCATACTTACCCGTCCTGCAGCGTCGCCGGCCGTCTTCTCTCTGCCTCTGTCCCGGCACTGCTGCTCTGCGTGCGCCGGAACAGAGGCAGAGTTAACCCATCAACGACCACACAGGGGTCTTCTGCAGTTAACCCCCTGTGTGGTCACAAGGGGTTAGCTGCAGATCATTATCCCTGTGTGATCACAGGGGGTTACTGGATCTGCAGTTAACCCCTTGTTACCACACAGGGATGATGACCTGCAGTTAACCCCTTGTGTTTTCACAAGGGGTTAACTGCAGGTCATCATCCCTGTGTGGTCACAAGGGGTTACTGGATCTGCAGGTAACCCCTTGTGACCACACAGGGATGATGACCTGCAGTTAACCCCTTGTGTTTTCACAAGGGGTTAACTGCAGGTCATCATCCCTGTGTGGTCACAAGGGGTTACTGGATCTGCAGGTAACCCCTTGTGACCACACAGGGATGATGACCTGCAGTTAACCCCTTGTGTGGTCACAACGGGTTAACTGCAGGTCATCATCCCTGTGTGGTCACAAGGGGTTACTGGATCTGCAGGTAACACCTTGTGACCACACAGGGATGATGACCTGCAGTTAACCCCTTGTGTGGTCACAACTGGTTAACTGCAGGTCATCATCCCTGTGTGGTCACAAGGGGTTACCGGATCTGCAGTTAACCCCTTGTGACCACACAGGGATGATGACCTGCAGTTAACTCCTTGTGACCACACAAGGGGTTAACTTCAGATCATCATCTGAATGAGAATCGTCGCGGGACCTCCCACTGGACTACGTCGGATCTTCCCAATGGACTACGTCGGACCATGCCACTGGACTACGTCGGACTTCACTGTAATAAAGATGGGGTCTAAATATGTGTTTGTGTTTTTTTTCCAATAAAAATATTTTTCTCTGTGTTGTGTTTTCTTTACAATCTATTAGAGATTCCTAATGGTCCGGTCTAATATTGGCCAGACGTTATGAATCTCGGGCTTAGTGCCAGCTGCCAAAAAGCTGGCATTAACCCCTTATTACCCAGTCTGCCACCGCTACACGGCAGCTGGAAGAGCTGGATACAGCGCCAGAAAATGGCGCTTCTATGAATGCGCCATTTTCTGGGGCGGCTGCGGGCTGCAATTCGCAGCGGGGGGGGCCCAGAAAGCTTGGGCCTCCCTACGCTGAGGATTCCAGCCCCCAGCTGCCTAGTTGTACCTGGCTGGCCCAAAAATATGGCGAAGCCCACGCCATTTTTTAAAAAAAATTATTTCATGAAATATAAAAAAAAAGGAGCTTCCCTATATTTTTGGTTTCCAGCTAGGTAAAACTAGGCAGAAGGGGTTCGTGGCAGCCCGTAGCTGCCTGTTGTACCTGGCTGGACCAAAAATATGGCGAAGCCCTACGTCATTTTTTAAAAAAATTTAATAAAGTAATACTAAAAAAAAATGCAGGGGAGGAGACAACCAGGACACGGTGTGTCCGTATCTTGTGCACATGCTCTAAGGGCCCTTTCACATCAGCGTTTTTTGAAATTTGCGGCAGATGCGGTGAAAAAACCGCATCTGCCGCAATTACCGCATACCGGCTGCACTTGCGGCGCGGTTGCGGTAAACGCCATGCAAAGTATAGGCGTACTTGCGACAAGTGCGGTTTTACACTTGCGGCAGGTGCGGCCGCGAAAAAAAAACGCGGTCAGCCTCGGTTTTTTCGCGGCCGCACCTGCCGCAAGTGCAAAACCGCACTTGCCGCACCTGCCGCAAGTACGCCTATACTTTGCATGGCGTTTACCGCAACCGCGCCGCAAGTGCAGCCGGTATGCGGTAATTGCGGCAGATGCGTTTTTTTCACCGCATCTGCTGCAAATTTAAAAAAACGCTGATGTGAAAGGGCCCTAAAAGTGAGAAATTGTGTGAAAAAAAGAAAATGTTCATAATGACATTATCAAATTCTGTGAAGTAGCTGTAGATTCCAAATGCTCACTATACCCCTAGATAGAATCCTTGAGGTGTCTAGTTTCCAAAATGGGGTGACTTGTGCGGGAGCTCCAATGTTTAGGCACATAGGGGCTCCCCATATGCGACATGGTGTCCGCTAACTATTAGAGCTAATTTTCCATTCAATTTGTTAGCGGACACCATGTCGCATATGGAGAGCCCCTGTGTGCCTAAACATTGGAGCTCCCCAACAAGTGACCCCATTTTGGAAACTAGACCCCCCAAGGAAAAAATCTAGATGCATAGTGAGCACTTTCAACCCCCAAGTGCTTCACAAATTAGTCTGTAAAAAGGAAAAAAAGAAGATTTTTGTGAAAAAAAGTACTTTTTCATTTTTACGGATCAGTTTGTGAAGCACCTGGGGGTTCAAAGTGCTCACTACGCATCTAAATACGTTCCTTGGGGTGTCTAGTTTCCAAAATGAGGTCACTTGTGGGGGAGCTCCAATATTTAGGCACATAGGAGCTCTCCATACATGACATGGTGTCCACTAGCAATTGGAATTGTAAGTGGATACCATGTCGTGTATGGCGAGCCCCTGTGTGCCTAAACATTAGAACTCCCCCACAAGTGACCCCATTTTGGAAACTAGACACCCCAAGGAATTTATATAGATGCATAGTGAGCACTTTGAACCCTCAGGTACTTCACAAATGGATCCATAAAAATGAAAAAGTACTTTCTTTTCCACAAAAATTTTCTTTTTTCATTTTTACGGATTCATTTGTGAAGCACCTGGGGGTTCAAAGTGCTCACCACCCATCTAGATAAGTTCATTGGGGGGTCTAGTTTTCAAAATGGGGTCACTTGTGGGGGAGCTCCAATGTTTAGGCACACAGGGGCTCTCCATACGCAACATGGTGTCCGCTAGCAATTGGAGCTAATTTTCCATTCAAATTGTTAGCGGACACCATGTTGCATATGGAGAGCCCCTGTGTGCCTAAACATTGGAGCTCCCCCACAAGTGACCCCATTTTGGAAACTAGACACCCCAAGGAATTTATATAGATGCATAGTGAGCACTTTGAACCCTCAGGTACTTCACAAATGGATCCATAAAAATGAAAAAGTACTTTCTTTTCCACAAAAATTTTCTTTTTTCATTTTTACGGATTCATTTGTGAAGCACCTGGGGGTTCAAAGTGCTCACCACCCATCTAGATAAGTTCATTGGGGGGTCTAGTTTTCAAAATGGGGTCACTTGTGGGGGAGCTCCAATGTTTAGGCACACAGGGGCTCTCCATACGCAACATGGTGTCCGCTAGCAATTGGAGCTAATTTTCCATTCAAATTGTTAGCGGACACCATGTTGCATACGGAGAGCCCCTGTGTGCCTAAACATTGGAGCTCCCCCACAAGTGACCCCATTTTGGAAACTAGACACCCCAAGGAATTTATATAGATGCATAGTGAGCACTTTGAACCCTCAGGTACTTCACAAATGGATCCATAAAAATGAAAAAGTACTTTCTTTTCCACAAAAATTTTCTTTTTTCATTTTTACGGATTCATTTGTGAAGCACCTGGGGGTTCAAAGTGCTCACCACCCATCTAGATAAGTTCATTGGGGGGTCTAGTTTTCAAAATGGGGTCACTTGTGGGGGAGCTCCAATGTTTAGGCACACAGGGGCTCTCCATACGCAACATGGTGTCCGCTAGCAATTGGAGCTAATTTTCCATTCAAATTGTTAGCGGACACCATGTTGCATACGGAGAGCCCCTGTGTGCCTAAACATTGGAGCTCCCCCACAAGTGACCCCATTTTGGAAACTAGACCCCCCAATGAACTTATCTAGATGCATAGTGAGCACTTTGAACCCTCAGGTGCTTTACAAATTGATCCGTAAAAATGAAAAAGTACTTTTTTTTCACAAAAATTTTCTTTTGTCCTCGATTTTTTTCATTTTCACATGGGCAACAGGATAAAACGCATCCTAAAATTTGTTGGCCAATTTCTCCTGAGTACACCGATACCTCATATGTAGTCATAAACCACTGTTTGGGCGCACCGCAGGGCTCGAAAGAGAAGGAGCGCCATTTGACTTTTTGAATGGTAAATTAGCTCCAAAAGTCAAATCGCGCTCCTTCCATTCTGAGCCCTGCCGTGCGCCCAAACAGTGGTCTATGACCACATATGAGGTATTGGTGTACTCAGGAGGAATTGCCCAACAAATTTTAGGATGCATTTTATCCTGTTGCCCATGTGAAAATGAAAAAATCGAGGCTAAAAAACATTTTTGTTGGAAAAATTAAAATGTCCATTTTTTGTTTCCACTTTGCTTTAGTTGCTGTGAAGCACCTGAAGGGTTAATCATTTTCTTGAATGTAGTTTTGAGTAGCTTGAGGGGTGCAGTTTTCGGAATGGAGTCACTTTTGGGTGTTTTCTGTCATGTACACCCCTCAAATGGACTTCAAATGTGATGTGGTCACTAAAAAAATGGTTTTGTAAATTTTGCTGGAAAAATGAAAAATTGCTGATGAACTTTGAACCCTTATAACGTCCTAACCAAAAAAATTTTTTTTTCCAAAATTGTGCTGATGTAAAGTAGACATGTGGGAAATGTTATTTATTAACTATTTTGTGTCACATAACGCTCCGGTTCAACAGAATAAAAATGACAAATTTGAAAATTGTCAAATTTTCAAAATTTTTGCCAATTTTTTTATATTTTCACAAATAAACACAAAAATTATCGACCTAAATTTACCAATAACATGAAGCCCAATATGTCACGAAAAAACAATCTCAGAATCGCTAGGATCCGTTGAAGCGTTCCAGAGATATTACCTCATAAAGGGACACTGGTCAGAATTACAAAAAACAGTCTGGTCATTAAGGTGGAAATTGGCTTCGTCACTAAGGGGTTAATGATCACAACACGGAGAGTAATTCATTGTTTACAATCTCATAACTTAGTATTGTTTAGCATAACCTATTGCTTTAACCCCTTCACCACCCAGCGATTTTTCTTTTTCTGTTTTTTGCTCCCCTACTTCCGAGAGCCATAACTTGTCTATATTTCCGTCAATATAGAAATGTCAGGGCTTGTTTTTTGCAGGACAAGTTGTACTTTCAGATAAAATCATTTATTTTACCATATAGTGTACAGTACAGGAAAATGGGAAAAAAATTCCAAATGCCATGAAATTGCAAAAAAAGTGCAATTGCATGTATTTTGAGTTTTTTTTTATTCACCATGTTCACTATATGGTAAAAGTGACATGACGATGTGATGCCTGGTCTGTGTGAGTCTGTAGATGCCAAACATGTATACTTTTACTGTTATCTAAATGATGGAAAAAAAAATTCAGAACTTTAAAACTAAAAAAGAATTGCACTTTTGGCGCCATGTGCAGCCACCCGTAGCGTCCTCATTTTTCAGGATCTGTGGCTGTGCGATGGCTTATTTTTTGTGTCTTGAGCTGATGTTTCTAATGATACCAATTGTGGGTGGATGCGCTGTATTGATCACCCGTTATTGCATTTTATTGTAATGTTGTGGCAACCAAAATAACGTAATTATGGCATTTGGACCTTTTTTCCGTTAAGCAGTTTGCAGCTCTGAGTAATTGATTTTATAGCTTGATAGATCGGGCGTTTGTGAACGCGGCGATACCAAATATGTGTATATTTTTAATACTTTTATTTTGAATGGGGGAAAAGGGTGGTGATTTGAACTTTTGTGTTTTTTTTCATATTTTTAAAAACTTTATTTTTTAATTCATTCTTTGTTTTACACTGCCCTATAGGGTGCCATAGTTCTGCACTGTCCAATCGCTTGTGCCATGTCCCAATGAGCTGCAGCACATCGGGACATTGCCCAAATGACCACTGTCAATGGTTGGCTGCACTTGCCAACCACTCACAGGAAGTGATCCGTGGTATCATCTGGGGTCACTACAGGACCCCGGGTTATCACATGACTCATGGAGATCCTGCCATCCTATCGTGGGATCTCCAATGCAGGCGAGGAACGGCGCGGTCCCCGTCGTGGCGCCTTTGGATTGCGCTGTCAGTGAATGAAAGTGTGAGTCAAAGGGTTAACAGCACCAATCGTATCGTGGACATCTCAGCTGATGAGATCAGCTTAGATGTTGGGGAAATGATGTCAGCTCCACACCGGAGCTCACATCAAAATGAGGGAGCAGGCCCATGACGTACATGTATCGTGAAGGGGTGTTAATTACTGCACCACACTTATGGGGCATTGAAGTCACTAGGGGCATTCAAGACATCTTGAGGGATTTTGCGCCATTCCATTTGCAAATCTGCAAACAATTCATATTTATTGCTGTCGGTACAGGCCCCAACTCTCCACCCTACCTCATCTCAAAGTTTCTGTTTGGAGTTTAAATCCGGTTATTGTCTTGTCCATTGCAACAGGAGAACATTTTTCTATTGCTAACAAATTTTTTTACTAAACTGGATGTGCTCTTAGGGGTCATTGCTTTGCAGGAATTTCCAGCCCCTGCCTACGTTGGTTTTACCATGTGCCAGCATAACATTCTCCAGTATATCCTTGTACATGATAGCATTACTATTTCCATCAATTCTATGCAAAGGGCCAATGGTAGATGCGGAGAAGTAGCCCCAAACCATGACATTTCCACCACCATGTTTCTCTGTAGGTGTTTGTTACCCTACATCATTATGTTTGACAATTGGGTGGTATATATAGTGCTTGCTATCATTACCGATTGTACTTGGATTAATCCAACCAAAACAGTTTAGTCCAATCTGTCTCTTTCTTTTGGCTGTGTTCTTTTCAATCTCAAGTTGGACCTTCCGATTCTTTCCAGAGATGAAAGGCTTCTTGACTGGAACTTGTGCATTAAACCCTACAGCACTTAGCCATCACACAATAATTTGGCGATTCACTTTGACCTCATATTCTTTGTTCATTTGACACATGACTCTGAGAACAGTTGAATTCCATAGCTACCTCTTTTTGGCTTGTGCCTGACTTCACTCTCAGAATAATAAGCTTCCTGACATCTGGTGATAAATTTGGCTTTGTCTTTGCCATGTATTAACTGAAAAACACACACACAAAATAAAATAAAATAAATTTAAGCAAAATTAGACTAACCATGACAAAATATGCAAGACATTTGGCCCAGCAAATGTCGAAAACTAACACAAAGGGATAAAACAATGTCAACCACAATTTTCATCTGTAGAGCTGACAACCAAGTGTTTCCTATTTACTAAAATCGCTAGGAAAATGGCATCACAACAACCAGACAGAAATAATCACACTTTAAAGAAGCAATGCTAAGCTTATGGACGATGTTGTAGAGTTATACTATAGACAAAGTATCTCTATGTACCAGTATAATCTGTTTGTGGAGTCAGTCTGCAAATGCAACTCAAGTATACCAAATTCTCCTATCTTTATCATTGTGGGCTAAAAGAGTTTTTTACCAGGCTATTTGCGCTCCCAGAGGTCTATGATCCCAAGCTTCTTGTAATTTCATAAAGAGTTTTTTAATATTTCTTAAGAAAAGCACATACAACGCGTTTCGACAGTATAAAATGTCTTCCTCAGGTATATTGTTAAAAGTATTCCAAAATTGTGGATAGCTTTATAGGAAATAGTATTATGCTAAATAGGGTGTGGACCACTAAGGTTAGTTACTGACACACCTGCTGTATAGCTGCTATACAAGTTTGGTATATTCAGAAGCACATACTAATGATAAAACAAAAAAAAAACAAAAAAACAAAAAACAAACACATTACATGTATATATAGAGCATAGTAAAATTTGATTATGACAGATAAAATGTGAAATATAATTTGATCATAAATAGCATAAAATGTTCAGTATAGTTATATAACAAATTTAAAATTGTTGTATGTATTTAAATTTTTTAAATTTGTTATATAACTATACTGAACATTTTATGCTATTGGCCCTCTATATATACATGTAATGTGTTTTTTTTTTTTTTGTTTTTTTTTTTGTTTTATCATTAGTATGTGCTTCTGAATATACCAAACTTGTATAGCAGCTATACAGCAGGTGTGTCAGTAACTAACCTTAGTGGTCCACACCCTATTTAGCATAATACTATTTCCTATAAAGCTATCCACAATTTTGGAATACTTTTAACAATATACCTGAGGAAGACATTTTATACTGTCGAAACGCGTTGTATGTGCTTTTCTTAAGAAATATTAAAAAACTCTTTATGAAATTACAAGAAGCTTGGGATCATAGACCTCTGGGAGCGCAAATAGCCTGGTAAAAAACTCTTTTGGATCTATATTCCTATGGTAACTCGGTCTGAGCTACTTACTAGCTACCAGGGATTTGCAGCATACCGACTACTGAGGAAACCTACGCCTGGATACTTAATGGTCCCTAGTGACCGATACGCAAGTGAACAAGACCTAAAAAAGGTGAGTGCCATCCACATCCACCTACGATCTGATTATACATTTACATTTAGATCGGTGCGCTTTCTTCCTCTCCTTTTCTTCTACCAGAAATATCATTGTGGGCTGTAACTCATAGCTAGAGCTCCTGCCTGTGAATATGGATGTCACAAGCTTGAGTTTAAGAGAGAACAATAGAATTGTTTATTTAATTTATGTGCTTGAAGAAAGATGCTGGCTCTGCTCCCCGAGGAGGAGGTGCTATGGAGCCTGCAAAGATTGTGAGAGGAGGAAGTTGGGACAAAGCCGTGATGTGACAGGACAGTGGGACTGAGCCCTTAAGTTGGGACAGTCCCCGCTGGATCCAATACAATTCTGCTCAAAAGTTTACACACCCCGGCAGATTTTTTTGCTTTCTTGACCTTTTTTCAGAGAATATGAATGATAACACAAAAACATTCTTTCCACTCATGGTTAGTGGTTGGGTGAAGCCATTTATTGTCAAACTACTGTGTTTTCTCTTTTTAAATCATAATGACAACTAAAAACATCCAAATGACCCTGATGAAAAGTTCACATACCCCAGTTCTTAATACCATGTTTAACCCCTTCTAACATCAATGACAAATAGAAGTCTTTTGTGGTAGTTGTGGATGAGGTTTCTTATTTTCTCAGATGGTAAAGCTGCCCATTCTTCTTGGCAAAAAGCCTCCAGTCCCTATACATTCCTGGGATTTCTTTCATGAACAGCACCCTTGAGTTCTCCCCAGTGTGGCTCAATGATATTGAGGTCAGGAGACTGAGATGACACCTCCAGAAGCTTCATTTTGTTTTGCTGATAATATGTTGCATTCAGCTTTCCTTCTATTTTCACCAAGTTTCCTGTGCCTTTATAGCTCACACAGTTTGCATTATTCTGTATAAAGCTAAGAGGCTGCATTAAACTATATGGAGGTGTGTGAAGCTGCATTATACTGTATAGAGGGCTATGAGGCTGCATTATACTATATGGAGGTCTGTGAGGCTGCATTATACTATATGGATGGCTATGATGCTGCACTATACTACCGTATATGGAGGGAAATGAGGCTGCTTTATACTACATGGAGGGTTGTGAGGCTGCATTATATTATATGGAGGGATGTGATGCTGCATTATACTATATGGAGGGTTGTGAGACTGCATTATACTATATGGAGGATAATCGGGGTGCATTATAATTGAATGACTATGGGAGCCACCTTATGAATGGGGGACTATGGGATGCATTATAATACGTAGATAACTATGGGGGTACATTGTCATATGTGGAGGAATATGGGGATGCATTATAATAATTGGAGGACTATGGTGGCAGAAGGAGGAAGACCTTATATACCATGATGGGGATATTACTACACGATGAAAAGGTAGCGGGAACAATTTGTGAGTCTTGAAAGGATACAGAATGTTACAAAGGGCCAACGTGTGCGCAGGGGGGCCCAGATATATATATCCACCGCGAGCGGGGTCACAGTAGGCAGGGTCACCACTGAAGGAATTTGGTGGCAGCAGAAGTGTGGCAATGCAGCAGGCCCAAGGCTGGGAAAAGGGGGTGTCTCGGCGGTGGGATGCGGGCACTATTGATCTCCTCTCAGTGGATGCGATGTGCTTCAGGAAAATGGCTACAGAGGCAGTGCACGCACAGACTGAGGTGTTTGAGAGCCAAGATCTAAATCTGCAAATGCGCAGCATCTGCACCCTTTTTCCTGAAGTCCATTATGTCGGTTGTGGCAATTGACCAGATTAAAATCTTATCTCTCTGAGATCTCAATCCGCGCGTGTGCTGCCTCTGCAGCCATATTCCTGAAGCAGATTATGGTCCCTGACTGATGGTCAATGGCGCCCATATCATGCCACTGCGACAACTCCAGCTCCCAGTCTTGAGCCTGCAGAATACCATGATGCCACCGATTTCCTTCAGTGACTGCACTGCCACCATGCCACCCCAGTAATTAATATCCAGATTATTAAACCAACTCCAGAATTATATGATGGACCCCCTATTTTAACATTAAAATTTTTTTTTTTCAATTTTTTTCTCTCTTAATTTGGAGTGTGTTTTATAATCTGCAGAATACGGTAGTCTGATTGCCTTATATATGGAATATGGAAGGTATTTTGACTAATATGCGGCAATTTTGCATCAACCTCATGGGATTTTTGCTTTCCTCTGGATCAACATGTTAGCTATAATGTTCATTTGTGTTTTCAATTCACTTTCATCTTCTTTCAACCTCTAAGGTACCGTCACACGCGGCAATTTTGCAAGCAATTTCACTGGCAATTTGCTGGTTGCAGTGAAATCATGGATACATGGTTCCATTTCTACACAGCAACAAAACAGAACCATGTATCTATGATTTCACTGCAACCAGCAAATTGCCAGTGAAATTGCTTGCAAAATTGCCGCGTGTGACGGTACCTTTAGGGTATGTGCTCACGGTCTGGAGGAGCTACATGTTGGACGCAGCTCCTCCGGACCTGAGTGAAGGCGCGGGTGGCCGCAGGGAGATCGCAGCCGCCCTGTACTCACCGTGTACGGCGGGTGCGGGGCGGCTTCTCCCTGCAGTCACCCATTGGCAGCTGCTTCCGACTCCGCAGTATGAAATAAACATGCTGCGGAGGAGCGGGCTGTTGGCAACCCGCACCGCAGCTCCAAACACGCTGTGGACGGGTTACGCATAGTGAGAATGGGATTTCTTGAAATCCCATCCACTATGCTTGTACTGCACTATGCAGCGTTTTGGACGCAGTGGCAAAACACTGCGTCCAAAACGCTGCATATACTGACAGTGAGCACACAGCCTAAAGGTACCGTCACACATGGCAATATTGCTAGGCAATTTCCCTGGCAATTTGCTGGTTGCAGTGAAATCATGGACAGATTGTTCCATTTCTACACAGCAACAAAATAGAACAATGTGCCCATGATTTCACTGCAACCAACAAATTGCCAGTGAAATTGCCTAGCAATATTGCTGTGTTTGACAGTACCTTTAGATTTATGAAACTATGAGGAAATGGAAGTAATACAACCCTTTATTCAATATAGCAGCCAATTACCTGGACTGTTTTTTCTATTAACAGGAGTGGTTAAATTATGTAATCATAAATATGTCAATGAATTAATATTATAAAATTTTATGTTTATCAGGTCAAATTTTAGGTGAACAAAACAAAGATGTCATCTTGCCGTGTTCTTTTATACCTGGGGAGGATGTAGTCATTCATTGGACTATTGGCGACAACAAAAAAGTGCACGCATATTATTGGACTACAGACCAACTGAAAGACCAACTGCAAAACTATGTTGGAAGAACCTCGCTGTTTCTGAATGAAATAAGTAAAGGAAATGCTTCTCTACAAATTAAAAACTTGAAGAAAAGTGATGAAAATAAATATAAATGCTATGTGGGGACAAAGGCAGAAACTAAAGACGAAGAAAAAAGATTGCAGGTCATAGGTAAGAGACAGGAAGATACATATATCTCACTTAGTTGGTTTGGGTTAGACAGGAAAAAAAAATAGTTGACAACATCCAATTGGGTTAACAAGTTAAAACGTCTTTGTTCCTCGACGTGCAACGTTTTGACCCTACCTTTGCGTCTTTATCAAGCATGACTCAATTGTAGGGACGAAATGTTGCACTATGGCAGAATAAAGAGACAGAGAAACTTTTTTACTTTTTCACCACAGTTGGATGCTGTCAGCAATTTATTTATTTCTATATGCTATATACCGAGAGGACTCCTTGGGACTGACATGCTTCCATTTGGAGCAATTTGTGCATCGTGTGCGAGACGGGTGCTGCAAACCAATTCTACTTTGTAGGAAAGAATAAATCAGCGAAAACACATTCAGCAAGGCTGAGCCTTCCTGAAGTGAAGGGCTTGCTCTCACGAGTTTATAAATCGGACGAGGGCTATGCGATGTTTTATCAGATAGTCTATGGGGCAGTGCTGATCAAGGCCGCCAAGGCCGCCATCAGGGGGTGACAGCCCTGCCTGGAGTCAGGGGTCCCAAGCCCAGGGGAACCCGGCCATGACTCCAGGGGGCGTGGCCATTTGGAGCAGGCTCCTCCCCCATGTCTTGCAGGCCCCCCCTTCTATCACCGCCGCCGGGCCCTGGAGTTGCGGGGGAAGCTGCGGCAGCGAGCGGTGGGCGCCGCCATGTTCTTTGTGGCCGGCACCCACTAACTGTACAGCCAGTCAGTAGAGGTTGAGACTTCTACACAATGGCCGTGGATCTCCATTTGGCCGCGGCCATTTTGCTAAAGTCTCAACTTCTACCGACCGGCTGTACAATTAGTGAATGCACCCGGCCACAAAGAACATGGCGGCGCCCACCGCTAGCTGAGCCTGCCACAGGCCCGCAGCTACTCCCTCGCAGGCAGCTCCAGTCCTGCAGATGTGCCCTCTGGGCTCCGGCATCCCCGCTCCGTATCCACAGCTCCCCCCAATGGTAAGATATGGGGGGGTCCGGGGGAGGAATGGGGCAATGTATACAGAATAGGGGGCCATATATAGGTAGGGAGGCTGTCGGGATATAGGGAGGGAGGCTGTCGGGATATAGGGAGGCTGCCTGTCGGAATATAGGGAGGCTGCCTGTCGGGACATAGGGAGGCTGCCTGTCGGGATATAGGGAGGCTGCCTGTCGGAATATAGGGAGGCTGCCTGTTGGGA
This sequence comes from Allobates femoralis, assembly GCA_033576535.1. NCBI lineage: Eukaryota > Metazoa > Chordata > Amphibia > Anura > Aromobatidae > Allobates > Allobates femoralis. Next base: position 488,741,952 of record JARQOC010000002.1, read on the forward strand.
TATAGGGAGGCTGCCTGTCGGGATACAGGGAGGCTGTCAGGATGGAGGAAGGATGGAGGGATGCAGTCAGGATGGAGGGAGGCTGTCGGTATGGAGGAAGGATGGAGGGAGGCTGTCAGGAAGGAATAGGCTATTGGGATAGAGGGAGGCTGTTGGGATGGAGGAACGCTGTTGGGATAGAGAAAATATAGGGAGGCTGTCAGGATGGAGGGAGTGGGATGGAGGATCAGGATGGAGGGAGGCTATCGGTATGGAGGAAGGATGGAGGGAGGCTGTCAGGATGAGGAAGGATGGAGGGAGGCTGTCGGATGGAGGAAGAGATGAAGTGAGGCTGTCAGGAGGAGAGGATGGAGGGGGGCTGTCAGGATGGAGGAAGGAGGATGAAGGAGGGCTGTCAGGATGGAGAGAGAGAGGCTGTCGGGATGGAGGAGGGTGAAGGAGGAGCTGTCAGGATGGAGGGAGGCTGTCGGATGGAGGGAGGCTGTCCATGGAGGGAGATCTCAGGATGGAGGAGCTGTCAGGATGGAGAGAGCTGTGGATGGAGGGAGCTGTCGGGATGGAGGAACGTGTGGGATGGAGGAAGTAGGAGGAAGCTGTGGGATGGAGGAAGGATGAAGGAGGCTGTCAGGATGGAGAAGGATGGGGAGGTTCGGATGCAGGAAGGATGGAGGGAGATTATCAGGAAGGAGGGAGGCTGTCGGAATGGAGGGAAGCTGTTGGGATGTTGTCTATATGGCTCGCAGCTATCTCTAGTGCGTAAGGCCAGCAGTAGTCTCTATTGTGTATTCTCTATTGTGTATGGCCAGCAGCAGTTTCTATTGTGTATTCTCTATTGTATGTATAGCCAGCAGCAGTCTCCATTGTGTATACAGTCCGCAGCAATCTCTATTGTGTATACAGGTAGCAGCTGTCTCTATTCTGTATTCTCTATTGTACATACAGCTATTATGTTTAGCGTTATAGCAAAGAAGTTGCAACACAGGATCAGCGTTGTTTATTCACTCTTCGTGGGGTGGCGCTTCAACAGGCATATAGTCAACAGGCATATGGTGGACTATATGCCTGTTGAAGCGCCACTTGCGGTGTGAAACGGCCATCGCCTTTGAGAACCCCCCCGTCCTCCCACCCGCACCATGTAAGACCACCCGAAGAGTGAATAAACACCGCTGATCCTACGATGTTGCAACTTCATTTCTATAACGCTAACCGGAAGTGATGAACTGCTAACTGGAAGTGTGCACCGGGTTGTTTGAGCGCTCAGCAGGCTGAATGCCGGAGCGCTGGTGATCAGGAAGGGGGCACCCTGAAGCGATCTGCAAGCTGTAGCTCTCCAGAAAACAGTGGACAGATTGGTGCTGGCATCAAGAATCGTCAGAACCGTGACTGATACAGATATTGTGTACTCAGCCCACAGCAGTCTCAAATTGTGTGTGTAATATATAATAGAGAGAGGGTCTGCCATCCGGTTTCCATGTGTCCATGAGAATCCGGGAGGAATTGGATTTTTCTCCTGGACACAAAATCGGAGCATGAAGCATTTTTGTGTCCAGGGAGAAAAATCTCCCCAAATCGGATCCTCACGGATTCTCCCGGATCTTCCCGGATCCGGGGCAATCCAGCGCTCCCTTACATGGGAGTCTATGGGGCCGGATTGCCTCAACCGGCAGGATCCAGGAACTGGACACCAGCAGCTGCACGCTGCTGTAATTTCAGGACCGCAGCTAGCTTCCAGCTAGCCGCGATCTTGAAAAACCAGCAGCTGCAGCTGCAATTGGAGGGATCCGGCTGCACACTGGACCGGACGGCATATTTGCCCTCCAATTCTGTGTGCTTATCTGGTCCGGGCTGTCAGGTTCATCCCTGACAGCCCCCGTTCGGATTAAACCGTGGTGTGAAGCCAGCCTTAGTTGTGACCACAAATATGAGAGCTAAACACCTATATATACATTCAGAGCATAATCCCTAGGTAGTAGAAAAGGTGCATGTGAACCTAATGAATTAATAAATGGTATAGCTTTATTAAAAAATAGTAAAATTCAAGGGTAAAATAAACAAGATATCCATTAGGGGGCAACCTCAGAGGCGGGGATCAATATGGTTTTAGCAGCAAATTTACTGAGATTAGTACAATTATATATTTCTATTTCACCTACCATCATTATAATGGTGACTGTGCTGCATAGATAGTTCTACATACACTTTTGGCCACTTAGCCTACACTTGTCCTACAATGATCTAGATGTAAACAAGTGCTGCATATCTCTTATTCACTTGATGTTCCATTATGAAAATTGATTAAATATTGCAACTGTAATTTGTTTATTATAATTATATATTTAATATTATAATTATTATATTCAATCACGCCATGAGTTTACACCATTTACCAATCAACATAAATATCTGATTACTGTGTTCAGTTCATTATGATTATGGGGACATCAAATATGGCAATGTTATTTGCTGATTTGTAATGTGTATTTTTTTTTGTAAAAGAGTATTTAAAATGTCATTATTGTAATTGTTTTTTATTATTTTTTAAAAATGTTATTGGAAGCAAAAAAAATCATTTAGAATACAGGGACATACAGTGGCAAGCAAATGTTTTGCGCATTTTTTTTAAACAAAAGTGTAATTGCTTCTGTCTGGTTGTTGTGATGCCATTTATGAGGCTGCATTATACTATATGTAGGGCTATGACACGTCATTGTACTATATGGAGGGAAATTAAGCTGCATTATACTATATGGAGGGTTGTGAGGTTGCATTATACTATAAGGAGGGCTGTGAAGCTGCATTGTAGGATATGGAGGGAAATGAGGCTGCATTATACTACATGGAGGGTTGTGAGGCTGCATTATATTATAAGGAGGGCTGTGAGGCTGCATTATATTATATGGAGGGATGTGAGACTGCATTATACTATATGGAGGGCTATGTCGCTGCATTGTAGTATATGGAGGGAAATGAGGCTGCATTACACTACATGGAGGGTTGTGAGGCTGCATTATATTATAAGGAGGGCTGTGAGGCTGCATTATATTATATGGAGGGATGTGAGGCTGCATTATACTATAGGGTCATTCTATATGAAGTGATCCAAACATGATTTTTTTTTTTACCTAACGTATTTAGATTTTTTTTTATGAAATACAACTTTAGTTAATTACAAATTAAAAGTTTAGAATTTTCTTCTTCATCAGTCAATTTTTTACAGACTTTTAAAGTTTTGAAAGTGCAAATTTTGGCCTGGTATAGCTTTACTTTTTTATATCATATCTCGGGCTAGAATTAAGATAAACAGGTGGGATAGGCATAATTTTTCTCATTTGATATGTCACAAGACTATTTTTCTTTATATTTTGTTTTGGAGAAATCAAATTCAAAATTTTGATGCACAATTATGAAAAAAACGTTTGTTTTAAAATTGTGAAAAAATGTGTGTGTGTTACTTGTGTTCTTGGTTATATTTGTACAGGGATTCAACTTGGGACCTATCAAATTTATTTTTAAACCTTTCACCACCTAATGATTTTTCGTTTTCGTTTTTGGCTCTCCTGCTTTCAAGTGCCATAAATTTTTTATTTTTCTGTCAATATAGACAGATGATGGCTTTTTTTTTTTTGCGGGACAAGTTGTAGTTTCACATGCAATCATATATTTTACTATATAGTGTACAGGAAAATGGGAAAAAAATTCAAAGTGCGGTGAAATTGCAAAAAAAGTGCAATTGCATGTTTATTTTTGCGTTTTTTATTCGCCATGTTCACTATATGGTAAAACCGATGTGTTGCCTCAGGCAGGGTACAAGTTCGTAGATACCAAACTTGTCTGCCTTTACTATTATCTAAGTGGTGACAAAAATTCTGAAGATTGATAAAAAAAAACAAAACACTTTTTGCGACCTGTAGCGTCCTCACTTTTCGGGATCTGGGGTTGTGTGATGGCATATTTTTTGCGTCTTGAGCTGATATTTCTAATGATGCTAATCTTATTGCAATTTATAGCAATGTTGCGGCAACCAAAAAAAACGTAATTTTGGCATTTGGACCTTTTTTCCCGTTATGCAGTTTATAGCTCTCATTAATTTACTTTATATATTGATAGATCGAGCATTTCTGAACTCGGCGATCCCTAATATGTGTATTTTTTTTCTTTTTCTTTTCAAAATTCTGTTTATTGAAGTACCGTATATACTCGCGTATAAGCCGAGTTTTTCAGCCCAAAAATTGGGCTGAAAAGTACCCCCCTCGGCTTATACGCGAGTCAGTGCTGTATACCGATGTATACATCGGTACATACCGATGTATACATCGGTATACAGCAGCCCCCGCATCCCCAGTAATGCAGGGCCCCCCCCAGCCTCGCTCCGGTCACCTGTAAAGCAAACTATACTTATCAGTGTCCCGCTGTCCGCGCCCGCTCGCCGCTGCCGTCCGCGATCCTCCATCTTCATGCGTCTTCTTCCTGTTTCTGTGCTCGTCGCAGGCAATGACGTCATTCCCTGCGACGAGCACAGGAAACAGGAAGAAGACGCTTGAAGATGGAGGATCGCGGACGGCAGCGGCGAGCGGGCGCGGACAGCGGGACACTGATAAGTATAGTTTGCTTTACAGGTGACCGGAGTCAGGCTGGGGGGGTCCTGCATTACTGGGGCTGCCTGTATACTACCGCTGGGGCTGCTATACATTACTACTGAGGCTGTATACACTACCACTGGGGCTGCTATATACTACCACTGGGGCTGTATATACTACCACTGGGGCTGTATATACCTCTGGGGCCCTGTATACTACCACTGGGGCTGTATAAACCACTGGGGCTGTATATACTGCTGGGGCCCTGTATACTACCACTGGGGCTGTATATACAACCACTGGGGCTGTATATACCTCTGGGGCCCTGTATACTACCACTGGGGCTGTATAAACCACTGGGGCTGTATATACTGCTGGGGCCCTGTATACTACCACTGGGGCTGTATATACTACTACTGGGGCTGTATATACTACTAGGGCTGCGTCTATACTACCACTGGGGCTGTATATACTGCTGGGGCCCTGTATACTACCACTGGGGCTGTATATACTACCACTGGGGCTGTATATACTGCTGGGGCCCTGTATACTACCACTGGGGCTGTATATACTACCACTGGGGCTGTATATACCTCTGGGGCCCTGTATACTACCACTGGGGCTGTATAAACCACTGGGGCTGTATATACTGCTGGGGCCCTGTATACTACCACTGGGGCTGTATAAACCACTGGGGCTGTATATACTGCTGGGGCTGTATATACTACCACTGGGGCTGTATATACTACTAGGGCTGCGTCTATACTACCACTGGAGCTGTATATACCACTGGGGCTGTATATACTACCTCTGGGACTGGTGTATACCACACTGCTGGGGGCTGTATACTTGTGCTAGGGTCCACCCTCGGCTTATACACGAGTCAATAGATTTTCCCAGGTTTTGGGGGCAAAAGTAGGGGGGTCGGCTTATACACGGGTCGGCTTAAACACGAGTATATACGGTATATAAAACAAGCAAAGTGAGAAACAGTATGTCATAATACAACATTTTAGGCAAGAATACGGGTTCCATACAAATGATATCTGGTATCCAAGAGGGAAATGTCACTAATATGTAGAAGTTTTTGGTTAGGTCAATGACCTCCACAGTCACAAATAATGATGTTATTAAAGTCTGTCAATAAGGCCATAGTTCATTGTCTCAGGATGTTTCTGGATTTCCCTCCGAGGTGGTTTCTTGCCTGGTAGATCACCAAAGGCTAAAATATATGCAATACTCATAAACAACAATATGGGTGTGGGCATTAATAAAAACAGGGAAGGGAAGAGTGGGGGCAGATTTTAAAGGGGGGAGGAAGTTCCAGAGAGAAGAAGGGGTGGTGGGGGGTAGGGGGGAGAGTGGGAGGCACATTTGAGAGCGAAGCATCTTAGGATGTGTTCAAAGCTTTCTCATTACTGTGTATTCACAGTAGAGGATCTAAATTGGATCCATGGGTGCCAGATTTCCAAATAGGTCGCTTGTGTATGGTTTATGTTGAGCCCAGGCTTTGGGTTACTCAGGAGTCAGGCCGCAAGGGTTAACGCTCCTGCTGTCACGGGGAGTGGTGGCCGCGCCAGACCCTGAGTTCTGTGCCTATCTTCCAAAAAGGGGTGATATTTACAGGAGATTATATTCAAAGTTGTCGTGACGCCACCTGTAGTTTCTGGTGATGGTTTACCAGCGCCGCCACAGTCCGCCGGAGGTAGTTGGTAATACGGCTAGTGTGGTAAAGTCCTCCACAGGTAGGATTGGGACCTCCGGGGCAGCGTAGTGTAAGGGGCAGCTTGTAGTGGAGCTGTAGATAGGATGGGGAGTGTTGGGGCAGTCTATGAGGGGCACCGGGAATGGAGGGAATGATACATGCGCACTGAAGAAGGCTCTTCTACCTTTTACTGTTGTTCGGCAGGTAAAACGTCCAGGGCACTGACAGGTGACAAGATTGCACAGTGGGTTCCCACAGCAAGTGGGTATAAGGCCCCTTCTGTTCCTTCGTAATGAATGAAGCACAGCCTGCATGCAGCCTGAATTGCCTCCTCTCTGTTCCTGCCTCTGCTGCTTGTCTCTCCTCCTGTGTGGTCTCCGGGTTACCCTCTCTGATCACTGCAGTGGTGTACTGCTGTGTCTGGCTCCCTATATTGACCCACAGGGGGACCGGGTGGCTGAAGCCTCCACGGTGTGACGGGGTTCTCTGTGGTCCTGGAGTATCTCACAGGTGCGGATTCCCAATGTCTGGTACTTCTTTGGGCGAACTTCTTCAAGTTCCTCACTCCCTCTTGGCTAACTGCTCCTCGCCTTCTGTCCCCACTTAGGCTTGCGAGACGTAGAAGGGCCACTCCGGGTCACTGTTTCGGGCCTAACCGCGGCACCGACCACCAGGATGTCTTCGCTGCTCTCCTAGCGTCTGCACACTCTGACTAACTCCTCCCAGCAGCAGTATTTATAGGGGATCTTGCCTAAGGTCGGCAAGTGGTGCTCCCCCTACTGTGCCGGGGTGGAAGGTGTTGCATGTAGTAGATACTTGCTGTGGAAACTCAACTGTGCATTGGAGAAGTCTGTGGCTACCTGTGTGAGCAGGGCGCCACATTTACTTCTGCTACCGCTCCAGCTACTAAGAGTAGCAAGTGTACTTTCTCTTGTAATTGGATTTCTGTGGGTATCATGGGGATTTCCAGTGAGTCGGGATTAGTAGTTTTGCAGCTGTAAGAATGATTTGGGCTAAGATAGAAGCTTGTATGAAAGATCTCTACCAACTTGAGGGATATTTAAAAAGGTGAAAACTTTATTAAATTTCTTTAAAATAGTGTGAAACCCATTACAAAAGGCAAACAATATATACAAATATAAATACAATTATTCTGAACCATGAAAGGATCATATCATATCAAGGACAATGCATAGAATGTTGCATTACTGTTATGTTTGATTCTTTTCTCAGACACTTTTGGCTTTTCTTACAAGATAAAAATAAAAAATACATTTATGGTATTCTTATATAGTGGTCAGTTGATGTCTCATTGACCCCTATAGGTAATAAACAATGGGGTATTTTTTATCTCGATAGTGCAGAGTCAAACAGATATTATACAGTATAGTCCAACTTAACTCAACAAAGACTGGAGAGAAGTTGACGTCCTTGTGCCTTTCAGGATAGGTCCAGATATGTGAACATTAAAAGGATTATTACTCCAGGCTTGACGCGTTTCGCCTCTATATTTTGGAAGAGGCTCATCAGAAGAAAAAGGAGCTGGCATACACAGTCTGCCTGTCACTGGAGTCTCGAGGGTAAAGTTATAGATTATGGACCTCACGAGAAACGTTCTCAATCGAAACACTGGGATTTGGATGCCTGTTGTTTTTGTCCCAGGTGACTACGTACTCCAGACCAGGATATTATATCCCAAGTGATAAATGGGAAAATAGAAGCATCCTGACAACATAAAGGCAGATAGTCATCATCATCAGGTTAGGAGCTGGCTTTCATAACCATTATATCCAGTGCAAACAGAGTCCTGGCTGGAGTCCAAACTCTCTGTTTGCACTCTGTTTGCACTGGATATAATGGTTATGAAAGCCAGCTCCTAACCTGATGATGATGACTATCTGCCTTTATGTTGTCAGGATGCTTCTATTTTCCCATTTATCACTTGGGATATAATATCCTGGTCTGGAGTACGTAGTCACCTGGGACAAAAACAACAGGCATCCAAATCCCAGTGTTTCGATTGAGAACGTTTCTCGTGAGGTCCATAATCTATAACTTTACCCTCGAGACTCCAGTGACAGGCAGACTGTGTATGCCAGCTCCTTTTTCTTCTGATGAGCCTCTTCCAAAATATAGAGGCGAAACGCGTCAAGCCTGGAGTAATAATCCTTTTAATGTTCACATATCTGGACCTATCCTGAAAGGCACAAGGACGTCAACTTCTCTCCAGTCTTTGTTGAGTTAAGTTGGACTATACTGTATAATATCTGTTTGACTCTGCACTATCGAGATAAAAAATACCCCATTGTTTATTACCTATAGGGGTCAATGAGACATCAACTGACCACTATATAAGAATACCATAAATGTATTTTTTATTTTTATCTTGTAAGAAAAGCCAAAAGTGTCTGAGAAAAGAATCAAACATAACAGTAATGCAACATTCTATGCATTGTCCTTGATATGATATGATCCTTTCATGGTTCAGAATAATTGTATTTATATTTGTATATATTGTTTGCCTTTTGTAATGGGTTTCACACTATTTTAAAGAAATTTAATAAAGTTTTCACCTTTTTAAATATCCCTCAAGTTGGTAGAGATCTTTCATACACTTTAATAACTAAACTACCTCCTAATCATTTGACAAAGTTTTTTGCTAAGATAGAAGCTTGTTTGTGATCGGGCCAGATCGGGAAATTGAGTAGTGCTGTTTCTGGTGTGAGGCTAAGGTCCCTGTTGTGGAGACCCGGGGGTCAGTGAGTGCTCTCGTCCGCAGGCCCAGCCTCCTTTACAAAGACAACGTGGACCAGGGCTCATCCCCAACTGAGCGCCCGAGCTCCTTAACCGTGGGCGGAACACTACTCAGACAACACAGGGTCAGGGAATCACAATATCAAGGCTTTATTGGATCCCCAAACAGTTAACAGCATATAACGCATAACCAAGCAAAACACAACATGTAACAGGCAACAGAGTCTCACCCTTCCGCTGGCTCACCAGGGATTAGAATGTAGCACGGCAAAGTCTGTAGCCAGGTGACTGTATCATCCCAACCTGGGTTGCTTCCTTGTCCTTATGCAGTCTGTGGCATCACAGCCGAATCCGATAATCCGATACTGAAGTCCTTGTGGTTCTTTAGTCCGTGTTCTGATCCCCTTGGTCGGCACCGAAATGCCTAGGCCTAGGGTTATGGCTCGCTAACCGGATCCGAAGACCCTAGATTAGCTGCCTGTCTCCAATCTTCAATCTCCAATCTCCAATCCAGTGGACCTCTAGCCGGGACCGAAAATCCCTAGACTGAGGCCACTAGACAGAATCTAACTCCAATCTGCTGGTCAAAGTGAACAGTCCTCCTTATATACCCTCAGCCCTCATTGTAGGATATTGGGGACGTCATGATTGGTGCAATAACACAGTCTTTTCATTGGCTGAACTCCAATCCTCATTTAACATATTTTAGTACTATTGCAATCCAAATGCTGATTGATATAGCACCTAGCAGTGATACAATGGAATGTTAGTATGAGACTTTGAGTCTGCAATCAATGACACTTAAACAATCGTGGCTGGGGCCCCTGTACATGGAATCAACATTCACAGGGTAATAGACAATGGACGATTAGCATAATTAAGTTCTCTGGCCTTCAATGACAAACAGGTTAGATAATTACATTACCATGCTAAACTTAAAGTAATCTATGAAAATACTGTAGGAAATTCTCCTTGGCCAATACAAGTTTACAAGCCTATATACAATATGATATGTCTGAGTTACATAAGAATAATCATATGTCCTACATTGAAAGGGTCCATTTCGTCACATTCCTCCCCCTTCTTATGTAACCAGACAGGGCAGTCAGATGTGATCAGTCTCTGGTTATCCTTCTCCTCTTGGCGGCATTGTCTTTTTTAATGGTGAAGTCAGCAATCGAGGCTTCCATCTATACACCTCCCCCAGATTACCTCCCCCAGGATGGGCAGACATATTGTGGACAAGCAGTAAAATGGAATTCAGGAGTTGGGCTCCCATAAACTTCTGGTTATCAATTCCCCCCCAGTCCATGACAACATTCTGTGTGTCTTTACTCACTGTTGATGGCTCAGAGAAGAATGATGGGGGCTGGGAACATGAATTATCCTCTGAAGGTGGGGTAGCAAGATCCACATCAGGGTGCTGCTTGGCTTCCTGGATGATGGTGATGGCTGTGACAAACTGGCTGGATAGTCCTTGTCCTGGGTCAGCTTGCAAAACAACAGATGTGGGGGGGCCATCCATGAGCCCACTTTAACCTCCTCCTGGTTAGCCCCTGAAACAACAGGTGTGGGGAAGCTGCTCACAAATCCCACATCAAGCTCTTCCTGGTCAGTCTCCAAAGCAACAGAGATAGGGACGTTGTCCATAACCTCCAACTTGTCCTCTCCCTGCTCAGGCACGGTGTTGACAGGATCAATTTCTTGCAGTTCCAGGGCTTGGAACTGGTGTCCTTCCAAACTGTCACTGGATCCATGATGTGGCACACGGTTTAATTCCTTTGGGTCAATCTCGGCGGGGTCCTCATCATTCTCTGCATCCTTCTGGGCATGCCACTGGACCAATCTCTGGATCAAATCCGAACGTGTGTCAGTGTCCCTGGCTTCGATTTCTCGGAACAGACATGCCACCTCTAGTTGCAGTTTCCTATAGCGGCCGTACTTCCACTCCAGTCCTCGTCCCATGGCTGAGCTGGTGGGGTTGGACATGGCAATGTCCGAAACCTGAATGCCTCACCTATGGCCTGCTGGGTATGCTTATATGCATCCCTGGTTGTTGAGCCCTTGGACGGTGTCCACGAACACCAGTCCCCTGCAGCTCCCCTGGATAAACCAGGCTGAGTAGTATCCCACCGCTGCCACCAATTGTGGAGACCCGGGGGTCAGTGGGTGCTCTCGTCCGCAGGCCCAGCCGCCTTTACAAAGACAACGTGGACCAGGACTCATCCCCAACTGAGCGCCCGAGCTCCTTAACCGTGGGCGGAACACTACTCAGACAACACAGGGTCAAGGAATCACAATATCAAGGCTTTATTGGATCCCCAAACAGTTAACAGCATATAACGCATAACCAAGCAAAACACAACATGTAACAGGCAACAGAGTCTCACCCTTCCGCTGGCTCACCAGGGATTAGAATGTAGCACGGCAAAGTCTGTAGCCAGGTGACTGTATCATCCCAACCTGGGTTGCTTCCTTGTCCTTATGCAGTCTGTGGAATCACAGCCGAATCCGATAATCCGATACTGAAGTCCTTGTGGTTCTTTAGTCAGTGTTCTGATCCCCTTGGTCGGCACCGAAATGCCTAGGCCTAGGGTTATGGCTCGCTAACCTGATCCGAAGACCCTAGATTAGCTGCCTGTCTCCAATCTTCAATCTCCAATCTCCAATCCAGTGGACCTCTAGCCGGGACCGAAAATCCCTAGACTGAGGCCACTAGACAGAATCTAACTCCAATCTGCTGGTCAAAGTGAACAGTCCTCCTTATATACCCTCAGCCCTCATTGTAGGATATTGGGGACGTCATGATTGGTGCAATAACACAGTCTTTTCATTGGCTGAACTCCAATCCTCATTTAACATATTTTAGCACTATTGCAATCCAAATGCTGATTGATATAGCACCTAGCAGTGATACAATGGAATGTTAGTATGAGACTTTGAGTCTGCAATCAATGACACTCAAACAATCGTGGCTGGGGCCCCTGTACATGGAATCAACATTCACAGGATAATAGACAATGGACGATTAGCATAATTAAGTTCTCTGGCCTTCAATGACAAACAGGTTAGATAATTACATTACCATGCTAAACTTAAAGAAATCTATGAAAATACTGTAGGAAATTCTCCTTGGCCAATACAAGTTTACAAGCCCATATACAATATGATATGTCTGAGTTACATAAGAAATAATCATATGTCCTACATTGAAAGGGTCCATTTCGTCACACCTGTGCAGAACTTTTCTAATTAGGTTCTCAGCCTCCCGCCAGAACAAATGATTGGACATAGCCACCAGATATGTATGTAATCACAATCTGCTTTTCCACATCTCCAGCACTTGGACGACGCTTCTGTTGCCCAGTTGTATGTGTATTTTTTTTTATACTTTTATTTTGAATGGGGCAAAAGAGGAGGTGATTTAAACTTTTGTGTTTTTTTTCATATTTTTAAATACTTTATTTTTAATTAATTCGCAAATCGCACCATTTCTGGCGCTGTGACGTTGATACACCTATGGACTGACCTCACGTTGTGCATTGCGCATGCGCGAGTTGTAAATAACACCTATTGCATGCGCAATGCGCAGCGTGAGGTCCATACATACACCCAATGGGTGTATCGACGTCACAATTTGCGTAATTCCAGCTAAACCCGCCCAGCGATCCGACACAGAATTATCAACATTCATTTTCACGCCCATTGGGGAGTGAAAAACAATTGTGGAGGTGGCGATAAGGAGCCAGAGAGAACGCCTTTTGTGACTCCTCAGGGCAGCAGAAGCCGCAGATTTGCCAGGTAATAAATGTGATTATTCCACTTTACATAATCTCTAAAGGGAAAGAGAGGGATTGCTTGAAACCTTATAGGAAGGTGCAGGGACAGGTTATTAGAGGCTGGGGACCGATTTTGAGGGGTCAGGTTCCCTTTAAACACACTTACCAATATTGTAGCACACCAACTGCCTTGATGACTTTGTACAGACTATTGTTTGTTCAAGAGTGAACATGTCCAGGCATGTCAGGACATGAAAGCTCTAAAGCCATGCCGTACTTCCTGACTCTGCGGTGGGCAGATACTCAACATAATTGACTGAGCTGCTGGCCTGTCATCTGCTCTGCATTCACTTCCTACCCCTGTTCATTCCCAGGTTGAGCCCTAATAAAGCTTTCTCCTCTGTCCTCTCCTGCTTGTAACATAATTAAATAATAGCAGGCACATGTGCATTTTTGGAAATTTTTAAATTAAACATTTCTTCGGAAATGCGTTTTAAAATTTTGCATTTGTGTTCGCATGGGTAAAATATTAACAAAGATACTCTTGTGACATACAGTGCCTTGTGAAAGTATTTGGCCCCCTAGAACTTTTCAACCTTTTGCCACATTTCAGGCTTCAAACATAAAGATATAAATTCTAATTTTATGTGAAGATTCAACAACAAGTGGGACATAATCGTGAAGTGGAACGAGATTTATTGGATATTTTAAACTTTTTTAACAAATAAAATTCTGAAAAGTGGGGCGTGCAATATTATTCGACACTTTGAGTTAATACTTTGTAGCGCCACCTTATGCTGCGATTACAGCTGCAAGTCGCTTGGGGTATGTCTCTATCAGTTTTGCACATCGAGAGACTGAAATTCTTCCCATTCTTCCTTGAAAAACAGCTCGAGCTCAGTGAGGTTGGATGGAGAGAGTTTGTGAACAGCAGTTCTCAATTGGATTCAGTTCTGGACTTTGACTTGGCCATTCTAACACCTGGATACATTTATTTTCGAACCATTCCATTGTAGATTTTGCTTTATGCTTGGGATCATTGTCTTGTTGGAAGATAAATCTCCGTTCCAATCTCAGGTCTTTTGCAGACTCCAACAGGTTTTCTTTCAGAATAGTCCTGCATTTGACTCCGTCCATCTTCCCATCAATTTTAACCATCTTCCCTGTCCCTGCTGAAGAAAAGCAGGCTCAAAGCATGCTGCTGCCACCACCATGTTTGACAGTGGGGATGGTGTTATGAAGTTGATGAGCTGTGTTGCTTTTACGCCAAATATATCGTTTTGCATTTTGGCCAAAAAGTTCGATTTTGGTTTCATCTGACCAGAGCACCTTATTCCATATGTTTGGTATGTCTCCAAGGTGGCTTGTGGCAAACTTCAAACGAGACTTTTTATGGATATCTTTGAGAAATGGCTTTCTTCTTGCCACTCTTCCATAAAGGCCAGATTTGTGCAGTGTACAACCGATTGTTGTCCTATGGACAGACTCTCCCACCTCAGCTGTAGATCTGTGCAGTTCATCCAGAGTGATCATGAGCCTTTTGGCTGCATCTCTGGTCAGTCTTCTCCTTGTTCGAGATGAAAGTTTAGATGGACAGCCGGGTATTGGTAGATTTGAAGTGGTCTGATACTCCTTCCATTTCAATATGATCGCTTGCACAGTGCTCCTTGAGATGTTTAAAACTTGGGAAATCTTTTTGTATCCAAATCCGGCTTTAAACTTTGCCACAACAGTATCTCGGACCTGCCTAGTGTGTTCCTTGGTCTTCATGAAGCTCTCTGCACTTGAAACAGAACCCTGAGACTATCACAGAGCAGGTGCATTTATACGAAGACTTGATTACACACAGGTGGATTCTATTTATCATTACCAGTCATTTAGGACAACATTGGAGCATTCAGAGATCCTCACTGAACTTCTGGAGTGAGTTTGCTCCACTGAAAGTAAAGGGGACGAATAATATTGCACACCCACTTTCCAGTTTTTTATTTGTTAAAAAAGTTTAATATATCCAATAAATTTCATTCCATTTCACAACTGTGTCCCACTTGTTGTTGATTCTTCACAAAAAAAATTAGAATTTATATCTTTATGTTTGAAGCCTGTAATGTGGCAAAAAGTTGAAAAGTTCAAGGGGACCAAATACTTTTACAACGCACTGTATATGGTGAAAGCCTGTATAGTTCTGAGTAGAATGGTGTTTATTTTGTTTCTCTATCTTTTTTCTAGCCTGAGTTATGAGAAGAAATGTAAAGGCATGCAACACCGAAATTCACACTTTTTCCAAACTTTGAAAATCAATTAAAAAAAAAATCTAGAATTTTTTCTTTCTTCATATTTTACATCCTCTGGCACACTATTCCAAGTAACAAAATCTTAAAAGAATTAAAAATATAGTGGTAAAAATCATTGGTTCACTTGACATGGAATGATCCTATATGTAGGGCTGTGAGGCTGCATTATACTATATAAAGGATAATCGGTGTGCATTATAATAATTGAATGACTATGGGGGCCACCTCATGAATGGGGGACTATGGGATGCATTATAATACATAGAGGACTATAGGAGTACTTTGTAATGTATGGAGGAATATGGGGATGCATTATAATAATTGAAGGACTATGGTGGCAGGAGGAGAAGAAAGAGGGCCTTATATACCATGATGGGGGACATTAATACATAATGAAAAAGGAGAGGGGGCAAGATTCAGAACGTTACATGGGGCCCATACATCTGACCAACGTGTGCGTGGGGGAAAGGGGGGGCCACCAGGGGCACACCAGACTCTAGTTATGCCACTGGATAGACAAACAGCTGTCTATGGCCACATGTAACAATCATTTCACAAAATGTGCTCAATATCACTATAAGGCACATAATATTATTCCACTAGTATAGAGGATTTTTTTTAATTTGAAGTGATATGTAAATACATTGCCTTGAAAAAGTATTCACACCTGGCTAACTTTTTCATATATTACTTATATATATGTATATTTTGTTTATATGTACGTGATATTCCACTAACTAGCAAGTATCTGTGAAATGTAGAGGAAAAGTTTCCTGGTATTCTAAATATTTTGAAAATAAAAATCTGAAAATTTGTCTTTCACAGTTGTAGTCAGCTCCCAGTTGTAGTCTGAAACCCCAAAAATAAAATTATACGTAACTACCGTATATACTCGAGCATAAGCCGGCTTTTTCAGACCTTTTTTTTGGCTGAAAAAGTACCCCTCGGTTTATAGTCGAATCAGTCAGGAGCCAGCCGGTGTGCGCTTGCTCCCAGATCGCCCCTCACCCCCTGTAACTTCCCTCTATCTTCCTCTCATTTTTATGACATCAGCACTTGCTCCCAGACGCCCCACCCCTGCCGTTTACCTCTGTTTTCAGTCCTCCTCCTCCTGTCACCGTTCATTAACTTGCAGCCCGGATCCCTGCGCCCAATCTCTCCCCCCCTTCCCCCCGCCGGTTACCTCCACCCTGCTCCTCCTGTCACCATTCAGTAATTTGTGGCTCGGATCCCTGCGTCCAGTCCCTCCCTCTCCCTCCGTTGGTTACCGTCGTCCTCCTCCTCCTGTCATCCGTTCATGAACGTGCGGCCTGGGACCCTGCGGCCAGATCCCTCCTGCACCTTCCTTCTGTAAATGTGCTGCCCGTTCAGGATCTGTGCACCCAGATCCCTCCGCTGCACATGGTAACAAAATCCCCTACGACAAAATTAATGCTCAGTGTGGCCTCAGGGGATTTTAATTACAGTTTCTTTGTCAAACAGGAAAGAGGTGAGGAGCCATTATGGTATTCAGCAGGGGAGCAGGGGAAAGATGAATAGTGAGGGAAAGATGAATAGACCAAGGGAAAGATGGATTCTGAGGGAATGTAATAGTAGAGCAGGATATATGATTACAGTAATTGGATGGTGAGGGAAATATGAATACTGAGGTAAATTTAGTCAGCTTTCACATCAGCGTTTCTACCCGTTTACGGCAGATCCAGCAGCTTTGCCGCATTGGCTGCATAACGGCTCACTTGCGGCAAGACTGCAGCAAGCCCCAATTATTCATTATGGGACTTGCGGTCAGGTGCGGCAATTGTCGGATTTGCTGGAACGGCAAAACTGCACTTGCCGCACCTGAATGCAAGTCTCATAAGGAATGATTGGGGCTTGCTGCATTCTTGCCACAAGTGAGCCGTTATGCAGCAGATGCAGCAAAGCTGCCGGATCAGCCGCAAATGGGCACAAACACTTATGTGAAAGGTGCCTTAGGCTGCTTTCCAATCAGCGTTTTCTATCATTTCGCAGCAGATCTGGCAGCTTTGCCGCATCTGGAGCCTTACCGGGACACTTGCGGTAAGCCCCTTTCATTCCCTATGGGACTTGTGGTCAGGTGCGGCAAGTGCGGTTTTGTACTTGCGGTGAGTCAAAAAAGTAGCTGCTGCATTTCCCACCCTAGGCTTATACTCGAGTCAATAAGTTTTCCCAGTTTTGGGGGGCAAAATTGGGGGCCTCGGCTTATACTCGGGTCGGCTTTAATTCGAGTATATATGGTAATTGCATCCAGAAGTTACCAATTAGTAAATTGAGTTCACCTATGTGTAATTTAGTCTCAGTATAACTACAGCTGTTCTGTGAAGGCCTCAGAGGTTTGTTTGAGAACATAAGGGATCTAACAGGATATGAAAACCAAGGAACTCACCATAGAGGTCATTAATAAACTTGTGGAAAAAAGTAAAGCAGGAAGAGGTTTTGAAAAAATAGCCCAAGCTCTAGACATCTCATGGAGCACTGTTCAATTCATCATATCAAATTGTAAGGAGTATGACAACTAGAAACCTGCCAAGGCATGGCAGTCCAACTAAACTGACATCCAAAGCAAGAAGAGCACTAAAGCAGTATTAGTGCGTTTCTGCTGTGGAAATGCACAAAAACATATGTTTTTCTATCTGTATTTTTTGCGCATCTAATGCACATCAATGGAGATATAAACCTCAGAGTACTTGCAAAAGATATTGCCATGTTGCAGATTTGAAAAACGAATCACAATTCTTGAATGCTTCTATACTTTACATCCTGGTGATTTTGAAATAGTTTTTTCATGACACACTGTACTTTGTTAGTGGTAAACTTAGGTCAATAAATCTTGGATTTATTTATGAAGTTATTGGAAATTTGGTGAAAATTTAAAAAATGTAGAAGTTTTCAAACTTTGAATTTATACAAGTGTATCTCAATGAATTATAATATCATCAAAAATATAATTTATTTCAGAAATTAAATACATAAAGTGAAAAGCATATAATTTATAGAGTCATTACAAACAGAGTCATCTATTTCAAGTGTTTATATCTCTAAATGTTGATGATTATGGCTTAAACCCCAAAAGTCATTATCTCAGAAAATTAGAATATCATATAATACCAACTGAAAAATGATTTTTAACTCATAAATGTTAGCCTAATGAAAATAAATGCACTCAATACTTGGTTGGGGCTCCTTTTGCATGAATTACTGCATCAATGCGTCATGGCATGGAGGTGATGAACCTGTGGCACTGCTGAGGTGTTGTAGAAGCCCAGGTTGCTTTAATAGCAGCCTTCAGCTCATCTACATTGTTGAGTCTGGTGTCTCTCATCTTCCTCTTGACAATACCCCATAGATTCTCTATGGGGTTTAGGTCAGGTGAGTTTGCTGGCCAATCAAAAACAGTGATACTATGGTTGTTAAACCAGGTTTTGGCACTTTTGACAGTGTGGACAGGTGCCAAGTTCCGCTAGAAAATGAAATTTCCATCTCCAAAAAGCTTGTCAACAGAGGAAAGCATGGAGTGCTCTAACATTTCCTGGTAGATGGCAGGGCTGACTTTGGTCTTGATAAAACACAGTGGACTTACATCGGCAGATGACATGGCTCCGCAAACCATCGCTGATTCTGGAAATGTCACACTAGACCTCAAGTAGCTTGGAATGTGTGACTCTCCACTCTTCCTCCAGACTGTGGGACCTTGATGTCCAAATGAAATGAAAAATTTGCTTTCATCTGAAAACAACACCTTAGACCACTGAGCTACAACCCAGTTCTTACTCTCCTTGGCCCAGGTAAGTCACTTCTTGCAATGTATATTGGTCATGATTGGCTTAACACAAGGAATGGGACAGTTGTAGCCAATGTCCTGGATATATCTGTGTGTGGTGGCTCTTGAAGCACTGACCCCAGCAGCAGTCCACACCTTGTGAATCTCCCCCAAATTTTTGAATGGCCTTTTCTTAACAATCCTTTCAAGGCTGCTGTTATCCCGGTTGCTTGTGCACCTTTTTCTAGCACACTTTCTCTTTCCACTTAACTTTCCATTAATATATATATTGATATAGCGCTCTGTGAACAGCCAGCTACTTTAGCAATGACCTTTTGTAGCTTACCCTCCTTGTGGAGCGTGTCAATGACTGCCTTCTGGACATCTGTCAAGTCAGCAGTCTTTCCCAATATTTGTGTAGCCTACTGAACCAGACAAATGGACCATTTTAAATGCTTACTAAGCCTTTGCAGGCGTTTTGTATTAATTATTCTAATTTTCTGAGATAATGACCTTTGAGTTTTCATTGACTGTAAGCCATAATCATCAACATTAACAGAAATAACCAATTGAAATAGATAACTCTGTTTGTAATGACTATATATAATATATGTGTTTCACTTTTTGTATTGAATTACTGAAAAAAAATTATATCTTTTTGTTGATATTCTAATATATTGAGATGCACTTGCATAACTTTATATCAGATAGTCATAAAAACAAAATAGTTAATAAGTATTATTATCTCTACTTTGGCATAATTTTTCCTATGCAAGTTATAGCATCAAAAAGTGATACTATTTTATAAGCTCCAACCCTCTTTGTATTTGATACTGCTGTCTGAAAGTTTGTCATCTCTTCAGGTGCTTTAAGGGCATGTAGAAGAAAATGTGTGGTTCTCGTTCAGTGTATGAGCTGAATACTGAGGAGCTGCTTGAGCCAAATGTAGCAGTAACCTAACCTCAAATTTTCCAGAATTTTTTTTCTGTATTGCTTTTATTCTCAAAGTAAATGTGAGCTTTAATTGAAACCACCTGAGTACCCCATCATATATGTTTGGGAAAAAGTACAACTATCGAAAGGAGGCATATAGGCCTCAATTCATTAAAGCATCTATGCCAGAAAACTATCGTACTACACTTTGAAAAGCCTTAGCCTTTTTTTACAACATGGAGTTGCGCAAAAATATTGTGACTTTAAGACTGTGTGCCCAAGATGAGTATTTGACACATTATTACTGCATCAAAAATGCAGCGTCTTACAGGGCCAGTAAAGCAGATGTGATGTATAGAAATCTCATGCCCATGATGCTTCTCTTTACTTAGTGTAAACTGACCTGCAGTGCGTGTTACAAATCCAGAACATATCAATTCCTCTGAGTTTGATGTGCAGATTTCCCATAGTCGTGAATTAGATGTAGAAAATCTGCAGGTAAAAAATGCCAATTTTTTTAAATGTGTTTCTGTATCGAAAATATACAGTATGTAATCTGCAGATAAGTATATTAATAACATTTTGTCAAAGCCAAATACCAGCAAGTATCAAAAAAAGAGCAGCTTAATTGAAAACATGACATACCAAAAAGAGATAAAAAATGCGCTAAAAACACATGTAAAACAAAACTGCAAGAAACCTAATTTAGGCTAGGGTCACATTTGGAAGGCAGAATGCGGTTACCGCATCCATTTCCGGATTCGGTAATCTCCTGTGCCTTCATACTAATTTTGCCCTGTAAAAAGTGTGTCCCTAATCCGCATGCGGTACTGGATGTCTCCTTAATGTGGCATCCGGTACCTGATGCGGTAGATGCTGTGGTGATTACAATGTTCCCCTGGTTTCCAAACACGGATTTTGTGTCCCGGGACTGAAATCGGATTGAATTGGATTCACCCAGATCGGGCCGGATTTGGTGCAATTCGGCGTGTCATAACATGGGTGTCTATGAGCGCCGGATTCCGCCAGTCCGATTAAAAAATCGGACCGGCTGCCGGATGCTCTTTTCAACCCTGCTGCTGCGGGGATGATCATTGTTTGAAGGGTTAATGTGTATAATATATGTGGTCATCATGTCTCCAGGGAGTGTCCACCCTCCCTAGAGACATGGTGCCCCAATGCTATGACAAATCATGAATGTAAGCCAGCGGCTCCTGGTCGTCGGCACGACCATCAGAACGCAATGAGCGCAAGCACATTGCTAGCCAGCATCCTTACGAAGGAGCTGTCCGAGGTGCTTACGCCAATTGCGTACTGATGGTCGTGCTGACAACCAGGAGCCGCCGGCTTCCATTCATGATTTTTAAAAGCCGACAAATATCGGCTAAACATTAATATACACAGTTAACACTTAAAATGCCATAGCATTTGGGCACCATGTGTCTAGGGAGGGTGGACACTCCCTGGAGACATATTGCCCACATATATTATACACATTAACCCTTCAATCACCGGGTTAATGTACACCAATGCAGCTTCTGTGCTGATATGCCGCACAGATGCTGCATTGTTGCTCCAGACCCATCTGGTACTGCAGGCATTCATATGTGCCTTACGGTACCGAATGCGGACCCATAGGGCTCCATGTTAGAAATCCGAGTCCGGTTTTCCAACCGCTGCGAAAAATGCAGCCTGCATGATCAGCATGATCCCTTGCTGATTTTGTAAGTTTGCTCACTGACAAAGACATGAACAGTCTATAATTTTAAGGGTAGGTTAATATTAACAGTGAGAGATAGAATATCAAAAATAAAATCCAGAAAATCTCATTGTCTAAATTATATAAATTAATTTGCATTTTAAAGAGAGAAATAATTATTTGATCCCTCTGGCAAATAAAACTTACTACTTGGTGGCAAAACCCTTGTTGGTAAGCATAGCAGTCAGATGTTTCTTGTAGTTGATGATGAAGTTTGCACACATGTCATGAGGAGTTTTGGTTGACTCCTCTTTGCAGATCATCTCTAAATCATTAAGATTTTGAGGTTGTCGCTTGGCAACTAAGAGCTTCATCTCCCTCCATAAGTTTTTTTTATGGGATTAAGGTATGGAAACTGGCTAGGCCACTCCATGACCTTAATGTGCTTCTTTTTGAGCCACTCCTTTGTTGCCTTGGCTGTATGTTTTGGGTCATTGTCATGCTGGAAGACTCAGCCATGACCCATTTTTAATGTCCTGGCAGAGGGAAGGAGGTTGTCACTCAGGATTTTACGGTACATGGCTCCATCCACTGTCCCATTGATGCGGTGAAGTAGTCCTGTGCCCTTAGCAGAGAAACACACCCAAAACATGTTTCCACCGCTATACTTGACAGTGGGGATAGTGTTCTTTGGGTCATAGGCAGCATTTTGCTTTCTCCAAACACAGCGAGTTGAGTTAATGCCAAAGAGCTCGATTTTTGTCTCATCTGATCCCAATAACTCTCAGATTCACCAAGGTGTTCACTGGCAAACTTCAGACGGGCCTGCACATGTGCCTTCTTGAGCAGCAGGACTTTGCTGGCACTGCGAGATTTTAATCCATTATGGCGTAATGTGTTACCAATAGTTTTTTTAGTGACAGTGGTCCCAGCTGCCTTGAGATGTTTAACAAGTTACCCCCGTGTAGTTTTAGGCTGATCTCTCACCTTCCTCATGATCCTGGATACTTCACGAGGTGAGATTTTGCATGGAGCCCCAGATCGATGTTGATTGACACTCATGTTGTATTTCTTCCATTTTCTTACTATTGCACAACAGCTGTCCCATTCTCACCCAGCGTCTTACTTATGGTTTTGTAGCCCATTTAGCCTAGTGCAGGTGTAGGATCTTTTCCCTGACATCCTTAGAAAGCTCTTTGGTCTTGCCTGTGTTGTAGAGGTTAGAGTCTGACTGATTACTGGAGTGTGTGGACAGGAGTCTTTTATACAGGTGACAATTTAAGACAACTGCCTTTACTGCAGGTAATGAGTTGAATAGGAACATCTAACTGGTCTGTAGAAACCAGAACTCCTAATGGTTGGTAGGGGATCAAATACTTATTTCCCTCTGCAAAATGCAAATAACTTAATGATTTAGAGATGATCTGCAAAGAGGAGTAGACCAAAATTCCTCCTGACATGTGCACAAACCTCATCAAGAAGCACAAGAAACATCTGACTGCTGTGCTTGCCAACAAGGGTTTTCCCACCAAGTATTAAGTCCTGTTTGGCAGAGGCATCAAATACTTATTTCCCTCTATAAAATGCAAATACATTTACCATATATAATTTCGACAATGTGATTTTCTGGATTTTATTTTGGAAATTCTATCTCACACCATTAAAATTATAGACTGTTCATGTCTTTGTCTGTGAGCAAATATACAGAATCATGAAGGGATCAAATACTTATTTACAACACTGTATAAGGAGTGAGGTACTAATTACAGCAGGGAACGTGCCTGACTAGTGCTCAGACACTGCCGTAGTTGACCTAGTCTAACAATGCTAATGTCCTGAAGCTAAAAAAAACATTGTAGGCAAACAACAGACACCTTGATATGAAAGGCATCACTGAAATTTGTGCTTTATTCCCTACAGCATGTTGTCTTCAGATTACATAGAAAAAAGATGTTGACAGATTCACGTTAAGGCTACATTCCTACAGTGAGCTTTTGGCGAGTTTGTGATGTTGCAGCATTTCTGTACCTATATGTTACTTGCATTTTTCCCTTGCGTTTTTTTTTATCGTGTTTTTGACACTGCTTTATTAGACTTGTTGGTATGTCATGTGTTAAATAGAGATATTTTTAATAAGCCCAGTATTTGGCTTTCACAAAACTTTATTGACACACTTATGTGTAAAATGCGATGAAACGCAAATGAGTTTTTTACCTGTAGATTTTCTGCATCAGATGTAAATTTATGAGAGAAACTGACATGCTGTGCATTTGCAACAAGCACTGTAGGTCAGGCTACACTGAGTTTAAAAAAAAGAAAGCACAGTGGGCAGGAGATTTGTTTATAAATCCCATCCATTTTTCTGGAATTGTAATGCGAGGTGGTGGAGGTTATGCCAGTAGTGTCAGCCTCTGTCCACCAGGGGTCTGTGTTAAGAATTACAAGAAGACTCTTTGGTAGGTCTGGTGGCATACATTAGTTTCTGGGAAGGTATCAAGAAGTGCGGATGTATTGAGAACTACCGTAGCTACAGTATATCCCACTAAAGGGAACTCAAGACTCTGGACTCCTAGGAGACTTGTCTGTTACTGCTGTTAATTGTGTCAGGATAATGAGAACATTATTGAGCACATCTGCTGTGGAGAGAGAATGATCCTGAGGAGGTATCTATGGTTGGATATAGTTTGTAGAGCTAAAAGAACAGGCCCTTGCAGCAACTCATCAGGTGGGTCATCATTAACCTGATGGGAGACCTCCCCTTCATGTGGCAAGTTGAAGCATCCGATAGAGATGGTGAACCTTCCCACATGTAAGTCCTGAGCTCATGCCCTGCCGCAGATCTCTTTGATGGGAAGTGTGCCCACGAAGATAGTGTTTGGTGCCAAACTAAGTTAGATAGACTGCAACTTTTGTAAAGAGAACTAAACACCTAAACTTTAGGTTAAAAACTAATACAGAGTGTGGTCAGGCGTTCTTTTGCTGTGTATGGTTTCAGAGTGGCGGGTGTAGAGCCTAGTGTATGTTTGTGAACCACTGTGCTGTTCCACCTATAGGCAACTTTACACACCCAGTGATTTACATTGCGTCATCAAAGTAATTTTCATGCTCTTGTATTAGACTAGAGGTATCCCAGGTAAATTTCCTGTAACATTTTGGGTCAGTGGTTCCAGTCAATTCTGACTGGGTGTATGTTATATCATTCTGGTGGATTTTCAGGTTACCTTGTTGGAGATTCCTGTCCAAATCCCTATACTAAAAACATAGAAGTCCTCCGAATTTGTCTTCTCTCATTTCTGACATGTGACTTGCTGCATCCTAATATGAATCTCTCAATACTCGTTTTACTGTAAGACACCGTGTTTTTGACTCACAGCTTTAAGCCATGTGCTAAGATTATTTAAGATTATTACCTCAGTATTTGTAAGCCAAAACCAGATGTGGAACAATCAGAGAAAAGTATAATAGAAACTTCTGGTTTTGTCTTACTAATACTGAGTTAAAAAGTCATCAAATACTCCACATGTTCACATGGCCTTAGCCAGTTTTGACCAGCTCCTCATGAATGGGTGCAGATGGTGAATGGGCAGAGCGTGATTCGCACACTCATATTATTCATCACAAGTTTAAGCGTGGAATTGCACATCAGGCACCTTTGACTTCATCATGCAAACTCAACAAGACTGTAGTTTACAACAGCGGTCTTGATGAATCAGGGTCTTGATTTCTATCGTCCCACTTTGCCAAAAAAATCTGCAATTCCATATCAACTCATCAATGAAGCCAGAAACATCCAGTAGGATCAACCAACATCTGCAGACATCTCTAGCCTCAGTTAGGGTTACAGTTTGTTAATGACACTAGTGATCTATAAATCTCACTGCTTCCGTTACAAAAAACTCAACGATAAAACCACAGGGGGTTCAGAGTTGTTTTGTCCGCCTATCATATGGAGTTGTAATATTGTATGTCTTACAGATCTTCAAAAAACAATGGAATATAAGAAGGATAATGATGGTCAGATAAATCTCACATGCTCTGTTACTGCTCCTTCTCCTGAAGACATTATAATTAAGTGGTATGAAAATGACCAAAAGGTTGAAGAAGTTCAAAGTACCCACAGCACCTATCCTGTCCGAAATAATAGTGTGAATTATCAGTGCACTATTGACCACTCCATCGTACGAAGCAGCTGGACTGGGACCTGGACAATGAAGGGTAAGAATTGCTTTTATCCTGGTTTTGCCTACAGCATTAATGAATTCTCCATTAATCTATAAATTATTGATGGAAACGCTGGGACTACATATAGGATCCCACAGTTTTACAACTTGCCTGTGCAACATGGCTTTTGTGTTCTAAGTGTTACTTTTCTGCATTGTAATATCCTTCTTGTTTTTACTTTAGTGATGCAACTGTATGTCTTCATGTCATTTGTTAGATGCAAATAACAGGTTTTCACACACAGGTCAGAACTTGTAAGGTATATAAATTATTATAACAAAAAAAAATACTGATTGTTGTTGCTCAAGTACTGATTAAAGATGTATTTATTAATATGACATAAATATTTAAAAGATGCAGGTGCCACTTCAGGGACCTGCACCTGTCTCCAAAATGGAGACTACCCTGTTCCCCCATTTCAACTGGTACTGTGACTGCCTGGAATGGAATGGTGGTTGGGCATCTGCAGCTCGCTGATCATTTTTATGCTTGGCTGTCTTTGGAACTCCTACAGAAGTAAATGTAGGAGAGAAAAAAATGCACAATATCTCTATATTAACAGTGGCCATGGCCAGGTGCGTACAAGGAAAGCATGAAGCCCCTTAGCAGAAGTTCTAATTGGGCCCCCCCAAAAAAAAGTAATATTCGGTTGAGTCACAGAAGAGCATATCTCACAACTTTGTAATTACTTTTTTTTCCTATTGAAGCCCCTAAATTCACTATTCATTGCTCCCATAAGTTATGATGTCAACAAAAGTGCCTCCCAAACATAGTCTGATACCCTCACAGAGAATTCCTCCACATGCACTGTATGATAATCTTACTGTACCCCCCTAATCTCCCATGTATGGTGACCACGTATGAACCCCCAACTGTGACCCCCACACAGGTCTCCATACAGTATAATGGGCCTGCATACAGCCAGGGGCTGGCTGGTGGAGCTTTTCCCGGGTGGCAGCATGATTCATCAGCTCTTAACCTGAGGAGCGGGGAGGAAATCTGGGGTGCTGTCAGATCGGCCCGAATGAGGAGGGAAACAATGGCTGCCAGCCCTGGACATTAAAGGGGCGGCCCTAAATTAGGGTAAAACCACCAGCCTGGGGGGCACTTGCCCCCCTGCCACCTGGGCCAGTCCGCCCCTGCAAACAGCATATTGGCACCCACACCTCTCCGCACAGCGTGATGGCTCCAATACAAACTTCAATACTGTATAATGGCCCCCACTTAGTCCTCCACACACTATAATGGCCTCCACATAGCCCTCCAAACAGAATACAGGTCCCCACACTGCTTTCTAACAGCATAGCCCTGCACACAGTATGATGGACTACATACAAACCTTCACACTGCCTTCCAAGTGCAGTGAAATATGTAAAATGAAGAGGGCTTCCTTGCCTGCATCATGTACTGGATGATCTGATCAGAGAAACTGGCAGATTTTAACACCTTGGCTTCAACAGCCATGCCATTAAATTTATAAACTGTGAATTTTGGTGGAAGAAAGGACCTTGAGATAGTAGATGTGAGAGGTTGGGAAGTTTCTACGATGTTGTTTGTGAAAAGGTTAATAATTTCCCTTCCACCTTGATCTTCCACCAGAGTGAGCATGAAGAAGTGAATCTGAGTGAATGAATCTTGCGTACAAGGGAAGTTAACTTCTTGCGCGTGCGGTGTTGAATAGCATACTCAGAAAGGCTATGCACTGAACCAGGATCAGAGATGACTTCGATCTGATGATTCAGCTGACACAGGAGAGGGTGTCCAGAGTTATTTGAAGACATTTGCGGCATGCTAGAGAGGATGGAGCTTTGACAAGAATGTCATCCAGATAAATGATGATGAGATCCCCCTGGTCATGATGGCTGCCAGTATGTATGTGAAGACCCTGGAGGCTAATGCTAGGCTGAAAGGGAGAGCTTGGAAATGAAAATGGGATTTCTGTACTGTGAAGTGGAGAAATCTCTGGTGAGAATGGGTATGTGGAGGTAGACATCCTAGATGTCCACTATACAGAGGAATTTTTTATGCACCATGGAGGATATCACCGATCAGAGAGACTCTATTCTGAAATGACGAAAATGGACACACTGGTTTAGAAGTTTGAGGTCTAAAAGAGGATGGACTGAGCTGTTCTTCTTTGGGACCACAAAAGGTTTGATTAAAAACCTGAAAGAGAGAATCGATAGCCCTAAAGAAACCGGAGTTGAAAAAGGCTTGCTTGAAGGAAGGTCTTTCTTTTTCTTATGGGCTCTGGACTTGTCTTGGTGATTGAAATTCTCAGTTGAAAATTGACAAAAGGACCAAAACTTAGGGGTGCACCTCTTTGGCGAAGCATGCTTAGGTTTTGCTTAGGGTAGAGATGTACTTTTCCCGCCTGTGGCATCTGAGATGGTCTGGTCTGACTTAGATCTGAAGAGACGTGAGCACAGAAAATGAAAGCTGGTGAGTGATTTTTTTAGAAGTCGACTCCGCGTTCCATGCCTTCAGCCACATCACCCTGCAGCGAGAGTCAAGTGTGCCACTACCTCTTGGAAATCAGAGAGGGGATATTTTCCTCTGTAAGCAATTTGATTCGCTAGATCCACTAGCTCAGAAGGAGGCACACTGGAGGCATGCTGGAGAGAATTCCTTGATGTAAGAGTTTGGCCCAGGCAGAGACTGATTTAGAGACCAAAGCTGAAGTGAAGGATGGACAAGTAGCCGACTCTACAGTTTTGAAGGTGGATTTGGCTCATGATTCAAAATGTCTGTTGGTGGGGCGCTTGAGAAATGCACCACTGGATAGAGAGAGTAGGAGGTAGCCATGAAACTGGAGGATCCATGGAAGGGGACTCAGCACATTTTTGGAGAAGGTCAGAAGAAAAAAAAGGTGCAATATGTCCATGCGTTTCCTTCTCTGCAATGTTTTGTCTGGATGGTTCCACCTTTTAACAAATTTTCTGTCAAACTCTTTGTGGTTGAAGTACACCTGAGGTGGATGCTCAGCTTTTTTGAAGAATGCTGCCTGCTCAGAAGGCAGAGGATGCTGATCGTTGACATTCAGGATTTGATTAATAGCTAGGATTAGACTGAACAGGTTTCCAGACTTCAAGACATGATTGACAGAGTCTAGATCTGAGTCTTACAGAGGGGGGTCTGACTCCTGAACTACTGTAAGTTCTGGAGAGAGAGCAAGAGATGAGGGCCAGTCTAGAGGAGGTGAAGGAAGAGAGAGACCTAGAGAAGAACTTGGTACATGTCTGATTTTTTAATCTCTTGCGCAATATGCCATTATGGAAGTGAAATCCTGGTAATTCAGACTCACACTGGGAGATGAACAAAGCCCCAGTGACAGTAGCAGGAGTAGCCAAATGTTTTATGATCAAAACCAGGGTCTGGAATACCTTGATGAACAACTGTGATAGAGCTGCTGCCCACTTGGGGAAAGGGGGTGAGCTCTCATTGCAGGCACTGCAGGGCTCCTAGGGGAACTGTATAGCGGGTTTAATGCAATAGGGGCATAGGGTTGAGGGTTAATCAGATGGTAATTTGTTTATGTAGCAGGAAGAGAAGGCAAAATGAAGTACAATAGTTGCATATAGGCATGTAGAAAAGAATGGAAATGTGCCAAGAAAAAAAGAGCTACTGAGGAGGGAGAGAGTGGCCCCAATTGACAGAGCCTACTCTAGTTTAAGAGGGGATGTCTCTGGTGCAAGAAGAAAAGCAGTGCTGAAAATGTGAGCTGCAGGTCTAGGTGTCTGAGGAAAAATGACGTTGAGAGGGATAGAGACAGCATTCATGTGGACATTCCTGCGTGTCCTGTGAAAGGCTGTCAAGATGGGCCAGTCTAATAGGCTAAGGAGTGGAGTTTGGGCCCAAAAAAAGGTGTGCAAATAGCTTGTGCGCATCTGATTGATTAGCCTGCGGCTGGGACCATGCCTGCCAGATGAGTAGGCCTTGGAAAAACTGAGAATTAAGTGTTGAAAGATATCTGCCAGATGAGTCATGGTGCATCAGAGGTAGAAATGGAGTTCCGTAAAAGGTTTTTTTTTTGACAGGGAAAGGAGCAACCATGAGCCCTCATTATCTGATGAAACAGAGATGCCGGAAGTCTGGAAAAAGAATCAAGAGTACCTGTGTCCTGAAAGTGTGCCAAACTCCTTTCTTTCAGGCAGAGATCAGAAGATGATCATTAAGAGCCCCGTGGAGGGTCAGGCTGGAACACGGGTCCGTTAACCCTCCTTTCACTGTCTCACTATGGAACATGAACGAGCTAGAGATGGGTAGCAAGGACTGTCTGTCTGGAAGCCCCAAACACCCTTCATGTGTAATGGGGTCATGGTCCTGCCTTGCAGACAAGAGCAAATACAGTTGTGACAAATTCTACACTGTGTTCTTGGTTTCTATGTGGCATGTTAGAGTGACATTTTCCACTTTGCTGCCTAATCTTATTTGAAAGAAAAAGGGAAATCATTAATAAAAATAACCAACACACCTAAGGTACTTAGGTGTTTACCTTATATTTTCAGTTAAGGTATATTGGTGTTTAACAAATAGTTATACCTGATATGTTAAGACTGTTGAATGAAAATCATCTGAATGGGTTAACATATTCCGATTTTTCTATTTAGTGTTTTCCTTGGATTTGTAAAGTTAAAAATGCAATGAAGATGTATTACAAAATAAGACATTTAGAAATATAGCCTACAGCGGAGAAAACTAGTGAAAAATACAGGATAGAAGTCATATTATGTGCAGATAGTGTTATCTCTAATATACACTCTTGACAGTATATTCTGAAAAGCTACCTAAAACAACAGGTACACTTTAATCTCCTACCTTTCTGTAGTTCTTTCCCCACCCCAATCCCAGCTAGCAAAAACCAGCAGAGATCTACCAGCATGCTTCAAAGTGGGGAAGGTGTGCTTTTCTTCATAGCAATTATGGTTCTGACCATCGCTCAGTATTTTGTTCTAGGAGCTTTGTTTCTCCTGTTGGCATGTTGTAAGTGATCAGCACAGCAGTTTTCTAGCGTTAGCAAAACAATAGCTTTTTTTCTACCTTTTTTATTTCCAAGTATCTTCTTTTTGTGCATCTTGAAACAGCTGACGGCGTTTGTTTTAAATAAACAACTAAGATCTACAGACACCAATAGAAAACTCTTTTAACTTGCCATGTAGGGGACACAGCTACCATGTGGCTATACAGTGGAGAAAAAAGTAGTCAGCCACAAATTGTGCAAGATCCCCCACTTAAAAAGATGAGAGAGGCCTGTAATTGACATCATAGGTAGACTTCAACTATGAGAGAGAAAATGATAAAACAAATTCACTAGCTCCCCCCATGTGGTTTTGGGATTTTTGCTCACCGTTGTTGAGATCATTTTGACCCCATGGGGTGAGATCTTGCGTGGAGCCCAAGATTGAGGGAGATTATCAGTGGTCTTGTATGTCTTCAATTTTCTAATTATTGCTTCCACACTTTATTTCTTCACACTAAGCTGCTTGCCTATTCCATATTCAGTCTTCCCAGTCTGATGCAGGACTACAATTTTGTTTCTGGTGTCCTTCGACAGCTCTTTGGTCTTCACCATAGTGGAGTTTGGAGTGTGACTGTTTGAGGTTGTGGACAGGTGTCTTTTATAGTGATAACAAGTTCAAAGAGGTGCCAGTACTACTGGTAATGAGTGGAGGACAGAGGAGCCTCTTAAACCTGAAGTTACAGGTCTGTGAGAGCCAGAAATCTTACTTGTTTGTAGGTGACCAAATACTTATTTTCCACCAAAATTTGAAAGAAATTTCTTTCTAAATCAGACAATGTGATTCTTAGGATTTATTTTCTCATTTTGTCTCTTATAGTTGAGGTCTACCTATGATGTCAATTACAGGCTTATCTCATCATTTTAAGTTGGAGAACTTGCACAATTGGTGGCTGACTAAATACATTTTTCCCCACAGTAGGTGCTCTGGTTATATGAGATGAAAAGTAGAACTTTTTGGAATAAATAGAAAAAGCTCCGTGTAGCAGAAAACTAACCATGTACATCACCCTAAAAACATCATCCCCACCGTCATACATGGTGGTGGCAGCATCTTGCTGTGGAGATGCTTTTCTTCAGCAGAGATAGGGAAACTGGTCAGAGTTGATGTGAAAATGGAGGGAGCTAAATAAAGACTTGTGACTGTGGTGTAGATTCACCTTCCAGTGGGACCATGACCCTAAACTTACTTCCAGAGCTACAACTGAATGATTTAGATCAAAGCATATTAATGCATTTGAATGGCACAATCAAAGTGTAGACCTAAATTCCATTAATTCTGTGGTGAGACTTGAAAATTGCTGTTCTCAGACTCTGCCCATCTCATCTCACTGAGCTACAGCTATTTTGCTAACAAGAATGGACAAACATTTCAGCCCCTAGATGAGCATGTAGAGAAATACCCAAAAACACTTTCAGTAGTAATTGCAGCGAAAGGTGATCCTACAAACTATTGTATGACTCACAGCGGCTAAATACAAATGCATGTCATAATTTTCAGATTTATATTTTTAATATATTTAGAAAGCCATGTATTATTTCCTTTAAACGTCACAAATACTTGCTACTTTGTGTTGGTATATCACATGAAATACCAATAAGATACACTTAAGTTTGTGGGTCTAAGGGTACTTTCTTAAAATAGATAGATGATGGATAGATAAAATCTATTCTATTTTTTAATAAAAAAACTATGTGGAATCCACCCTCTTTTTGTTAACCAGCTAAGGTAAAACAGACCTATCTGCTTTACCTTGACTGTTTTTTTAAAAATAGAGAGGACATCTATACCTTTTTTAAAATTATTTATAAAATAAATGGCGTGGGGTCCCCCCCATTTTCCATTTCCAGCCAAGGTAAAGCAGACAGCTTTGGGCTGTAATTACCAGGGTGGGAAGGCCCATGGTTATTGGACCCTCCCAATCTAAAAATACCTGCCCATAGCGGCCCCAGATTTGGCGCATCCATTTGATGGATCAATCCTGGTAATTCACTCCAGCTCTTCCAGATTAATCTGGTATGGTGGCAATCGGGGTAATAGTTTATGGGTTTGATGTCAGGTGTGTGATTTCCAGTCCTGGCATTAGTAATGTAGAGGCATTTGTCAGATACCAGCCAGTAAGTCAATTAAAAGGCAAAAAAAGAAAAACAATTTTTTTTATTTTAAAAAACACTCCGCCACTCTAGCCCTTGTTCACCAATCTATTAAAAAAAAGTAATGAAAATCCAACATGGTCCGCCGAATCTGAAGTAATTCACAAAAGCGAACCTGAAAGATATAAAACAAGAGAATTATTATAGAAATAAAGACAGGAGACACCCTCATTCACCAATTTATTCCCCAAAAGAACTCCCAAGCAGGTCCAATGGAGCCCGCAGAGAGGACCCACGACTTAGCCTTTTATGGAGCATGGTTTAGAGAATCATGCCCTATAGGCTGTAAGAGCAGCCACTTCCGACTACGCTATGCTCCGTGAAAGCCAGGGCTGTGATAATTGATAACATAAGTGAGGTTACTGCGGGTCACATTCGTCGGGAAAAACAGCAGGTAGCACAGATCTGCTTTATATTGCCTGGTTAACAAAAACAGGGGGACCCCACGTTGTTGTTTTTTTAATATTAATTTTTTGGCTAATAACTGTAAAATATATCTCTAATTTTCTCTCTCATCATTGATTATTAATCTATTTTTACACATCTTTTATACATTTAAAAACATTTATTTCAGTATTGTGTTTTTTTCCCGGTACATGACACACATCCGCGTGCGGTAAGTGTGACATCAGTGCTGCCGGTAAAAACAGAAATGTCTCCATGTGGATCACATGGACACTTGTAACGTTCACATAGACACAAGGTACATGTGAAAACATGGAGGTGTGAATATCACTATTGTGTTTGATTAGTATGCGTGCAAACATGTCTCCTGTACGTGTGACAAGGAATACCACACAAACTGGATGTGTGGATGGACCCTAAATCTGATTGATTGCCCCAGAATTTTCAGGATAGGGTTGCATTAATCCAAACCTCGGCCACACTATGACTACTGTATGTAATCCTATCCAAGAACTGAAAGACTTGTTAACCATTTATACACTAATTACACTAGATATCCTTTCTGTGCCATCTTATGTTTTCAGCTCTAACATTCAAGGCTATGTGAACTTTTGATGAGGACAATCTGTGTGATTTCAGTTATTGTTGTAACTAAAGGCTACACTCCATTCCAATATATAATTAGCCTCCACGAATACGCAGTATTACATATCTTACATTTACACACCCCCATCTGAATTTGTAACATCTGTAAATCTATAATGTATATAGCTACCTGTTAAAGCCTTCAAATTATACCAGCTGTGCTGTGGGTTAGTTGTCCCTAACCAATTGCTCAGAAGCCATATTTGGATTTAGTTAGACAGCATAAAGATAAGCAAGTTTGCAATTTACCTGCATATCCTATCTGCTGTCATTCTCCTACTCTGAGAGCTTTTATCTTGCAGGGTACCTTTACACGCGGCTACATTTCTAGGGTGGCTACAGGTAACTTACTGGTTGCAGTGAAATCGTGGAGAGATTATTCCATTTGTACACAGCAACAAGACAGAACCTTGTCTCCATGATTTCACTGCAACCAGTAAGTTACCTGTAGCCACCCTAGAAATGTAGCCGCGTTTAAAGGTACCCGCATAGTGTACAGCTTATTGCCTAGGAGATTGACAATCTGAACC
Source organism: Allobates femoralis (assembly GCA_033576535.1). NCBI lineage: Eukaryota > Metazoa > Chordata > Amphibia > Anura > Aromobatidae > Allobates > Allobates femoralis. Next base: position 488,776,443 of record JARQOC010000002.1, read on the forward strand.
AGCTCAATAATTTAATTTCTGGATGAGTAGATAACACCTAACCTACCCCATTAATTTCTATACAGCAATTAGCTGCACACCCTGCTCACCTTCTCCATCAGCCTCTGAGCTGCTAGTGCAATTCTCATAATCATGGCTTTCAGTTTCCAGAGCTAAGTGCGTGTTCATAGGAACTATCACAGGCCATATAGTGGTAACCGTATTGACTCCGAACAATAATAATAAATAATAATAACTTTATTTATATAGCACCTACATATTCCGCAGCACTTTACAGTTCAGAGGGGATACAATACCATACTATATGATAATACAAGACATTACAATACAATACAGACAATATGAGACAATACAAGAGGAAAAAAACACATTCAGATACCGAGAAGAGTGAGGGCCCTGCTCGGGTAATAGGGGAGGGCACAAAAGGTAAATGGTAAAAAATGTGCCATCATATATGGTCTGGCCATCAATATAATAAATTTGGGGATTCACATAACACTGCATGGACCAGTCACTAGCCAGGATCTGTACAAGTACAGATAAAGTGCTATATAATGCACAGACTATTAATATGTTGTAGCAGGATGAAGCTACTGGATCTGAATTGTCACTCAAGAAGGGGTGCAACAAGGAAGTAAGGAGACTGCAGAGCTGTGAGCCACTCAAGAGACAACTCAAGAATATCCCTTTAAGTTTGTTCAGTAGTTTGGTAATTACTAGTTATTCTATAGTTATGAGTAATATTTAATTTTCTCTGGCACTTTAGAGCCTATCAAAAGGAAGGATGACAGAATTACATGTATATGCAATTTTTGTGATGCTGAAGACACCAATTTCTACGCTGAATGCAATTTGCGAAAAGAGGCAAATGACGAACCAATAGCTTCAATGAACTATTCATTGCATAATAAGGAGTGCAACCTGAGTTTATCAAATTTTAGTGCAAATCATAATGGCTTCTATATCTGTTTAATGAAAACAGAAGGGAAAATGAGCATGGAAATTACCCCAGTTAACATCACAGCAGAAGAAGGTAAGCTTTCAATGATAATAATCTAAAGAAATAATCCACACTAGCATACAACATGGGAATAAAACCAGTAACTGACTAACTTACTAAAGGGAAAAAGTCATTGTTGAACAAATGTGTATATATTAAAGGGAGTCTGTCTGGCCAAAATGACAGTATAATTATTTAAGGACAAGGTTTCATAGGGGATATAATTCATATAAAAATCAGATCTTTAAAGGGAACCTGTCAGGTGGTTTATGCCCCCTCCCCTCAGCTATCACTATCTGTACCTGTAGCTTTATAATTAGAGATGAGCGATGTTCGAATAGAAATGTTCACCAATCTCAAATTCGAGCTGTTTTGGGTGATGTTCGAGTCATTCGACAAATGCCAACAATTAGCTTCAAATTCGGCAGTTCGAGGTTATGTTTGATAACGCTTCGATCACCAAAAGCGTAACTGGCTTTTCACAGTAATACTGTTAATGAATGTTAATATCCAGTTTCTATGTATAGTGTGTGGAGGAAGGGGGAAGGGTTGGGGTTTAGATCAGTGCTGCTGAAATAATGCCGATCTCCATTTTTTTTTCTCCTAACTGCATATACAGTGGGGCGGTGCAGGCTGTCAGCCTAGTGGGTAGCTTGCAGACACTCTGCACCATTTTTATCAATGTGAATTGCGTCATAAGTATGCAGACCTTAAGTGCTTGGCGAACCACCTCCCCCATGCTCAGACAGGTTGGGGTGGTTTTATCGTCCACACCTGTGTCTGCCCTTCCTATTGGGGTCTGGCTGCTCTCTGCTAGTGCATTATTGGATTTGTTTCAGGCAGGAATTATTTAGCCAAATTTACTCTTGTACCGGGGATTAGGGGCCTTTCACACTTGCGTTTTTTTCCTGATTTGGAAGATCAGGCAAAACTCGATTCGTACAGTATTTTGCACATTCACTTTAATTTTGTCAGGTAGAATCTTGTTGCTTCATGTTTTCTCCTGAAATCATTAAAGAGAATGGGCAAAAAAAATGAATCCTGTAAGAAACAGGTGTTTTCCTGATCTTCCAAATCAGGAAAAATCCGCAAGTGTGAAAGGCCCCTAAGAGTGTGGCAACCCAGTAGTCGGCATTACTTCAAATTCTGACAATCCGAGAATCATGTTGCAGGTAGTGCAGCAAGAAGGCGCTCATGTGTCTTGCGCATCCAGGAGGCCCAAGTCCTTGTTGTGTTGGTGGCGGTGAGGTAAGAATCATGCTTCCTTCCTCTGCCCTCTCCCCCCAACCTCGCACAACAGAAATGTGATCAAGGTCTCCCTCATCTGATGAATCTATCATGCCCATCGCCAGTTCGTCCTCCATTTGTTCTTCGGCTCCTGCACCTTCCTCAACAGTTTGGCTGCTACCATGCACCCTCGTTAATCCCTCTCCCCCACCCTCCCATGCCTGCCGCCTTGGTGTTGCCGACCGTCTGGACCTTGGAGATCTTGTTATCCCTTCCACATACAACTCCTCCTGTACTTCCTCCTCCTCCTCTTGTCACACCACCTGACTCCGAATACTGTTTAAAGTGTGCTCCAGTATGTAAATGACCAAAATAGTCATGCTGATAATGGCATCATCAGCACTAAACATCGTCGTCGCCATTTCAAAACTGTACAGAAAAATGCATAGGTCCTTGATCTGAGACCACTCTAGCAGCGTGATTTGCCCCACCTCTGGATCTCGTTGGCCCAGGTTAAACGTCATAACAATTGCACCAGGGCTCGTCGGTTGCTGCCACAGTTGCTGCAACATGTGCAGAGTTGAATTCCATCGTGTCGGCACATCGCATTTCAGCCGGTGAGCTGGCAGGCCGAACGACTTCTGTAGAGATGCAAGTCGTTGAGCTGCGGGATCCGAACGACGGAAGTGAGCACACAGCGACCTTGCCCTCTGCAGAAGCCCATCTAGGCTGGGATAGTGGGCTAAAAATTGCTGGACAACCAGGTTCAAGACGTGAGCCATACAAGGCATGTGTGTCACATTGCCCCGGTGAGGGGCTGCACCCAGCATTGCAGCATTGTCGCACACGGCCTTCCCTGGCTGCAGGATCAGTGGAGACAACCATTAATGAAACTCAGTCTCCACAGCTGACCACAACTCCTCAGCTGTGTGACTCACATTTCCCAGACATTTCAAGGTAAACACCGCCTGATGCCGTTGAGCCCTGCTGCCAGCATAGTAAGGAGGTGTGCAGGATTCCTTCTGCACAGTTAGAACGCGGGTGGCATTACCAAACAGGCTTTGGCTGCAGGTGGAGACGAGGTTGAGGAGGCAGAAGCAGTGGAGGAACTTCTACATACAGAGGATTGACACACAACTTGTGGGGATGGCAAGACTTGGACAGCAGCCCCTTCTCCTGCTGTCATCATAGTTACCCAGTGCCCAGTCAGCGACATGTAATGCCCCTGTCCATGCTTACTGGTCCAAGTGTCTATGGTGAAATGCACCCTGTCACACACAGAGTTTCTCAAGGAAGCAGTGATGTTATGTGCGACATGCTGGTGTAGCGCAGGCAAAGCTTTCTTTGAGAAGTAGTGGTGACTGGGCATTTGGTACTGGGGCACTGCGACGGACATAAGGTCTCCTCTGTGTTCACCAGGCAGAAAGGCAGCATTTCTGTAGCAAACACCTTGCAGATGGTGAAATTCAACCACTTAGCTTCCTCATGGCTAGGAGGAAATGGTCTTTTACTTGTCCACATCTGAACGACCGAGGGCTGACTGCTATGCTGAAACGGGGTTGAGCAGGGTGTCCCCAGAAACTGCTGGTCTGTGAGGAAGGTGCAGGCGGAGATATTATGTTGCCTTCATCCAAAGGTGGTGCTGTCGATGTCTGACAGCGCTCAACACCAGCAGGTGTTTCCACTTCCAAAAGAACTGATGACCTGCCAATCACACTGGCTGTTGCGGGTAAAGAGGTGGAAGGTCTGTGTCCAAAAGCATGTGTGACTGCTGTCCCCACAGTCACAGAGGATGAAGAGGCAGCGGATGCACTTGATGGGGCTGAGCGTGGTTGGCCACATTGTAGCACAGTGAGCTTCCCACTGCGGATTTTGCTTCATATCCATGTGACGGTTCATGCATGAAGTACTCAAACTATTGATTTTTCAGCCTCTACTTAGATTTTGGTGACAAATCTTGCAGATAACATGGGGAGACTAAAGGCTTGTAGATTTTTGAATGTGCTGCATGAAGGTCACCTCACCAACCATTTTAAGCTTGCAACTGTGGGGCAATTGATGCCACTTGAGTGGTGTCTGTGCCCAAATTTTTGGAAAAAATGGAGACTCTTGTTGGAGTCCCCTTGCTGTGTTTTACATGATTTTAGAAGGGCATGACATGCCTATATCTGTATCTCCTCCTCCTTTTACTCTTCCAGCTCTTTTCTTTTTGCATTTTTATATGCACTTGTCACTTTTCCATGTGTTGTGTCTTCTAAGTAGTCTGTCACCTTTTGAAAACCTTAGAAGGTGTTTTCTATGTGTTTGTATTTGCCTGTCATTGTTTTCAATGGTGTTTGACGGTGTTCGACGAACATTCGACGAACAACACCCCCCCAATTCGACAAATCAAATCGAATTCGAACACTAGGGTGGTGGCTGAATGGGTGAATCTTGTCTGAGACTTGGAAGAGAATAGTGCATATGTCCATATTATAAGCTTATGAGCTTTAAAGGGAACCTGTCAGCTAGTTTATACCTCCTCAGCTATCACTGTCTGTATCTGTAGCTTTATAATACCAGTCTAATCATCCCTGTCTGAGCTCATGGTGTAATGTGAAAGGTGAAAAAAAAAGCATTTTTACACTTACATTTTCACATGTGAATGACGCAGTCAGTCTACAGCTTGGAGGATGTAGACTATTTGGCAGGTGTATAGTTTACTCACCATTAACTTGCATGTCTAAAGGACCTGTGTGATGTCCCGATCATGTGACCATAGTAGGCGGAGCTAAGCGAGAAAACTCATATTGTGCTATGGGGACCTATTGTAGTCACATGGTTGTGACATCACATCAAGTCTCCCAGCATGTTCTGACATTCAGCTGAAATGTTAACTATTAACCTGCCAAACAGTCTCCGTCCTCCAAGTTGGGGACTGACTGCCTCATTACATAAGGAAATGTAAGTGTATAAATGATTTTTTTTCACCTGTCACATTACACTATGAGCTCAGACAGGGATGATTAGACTGGTATTATAAAGCTACAGCTACAGACAGTGATAGCTGGAGGAGGTATAAACTAGCTGACAGGTTCCCTTTAAAGCTCATTCACATGAGCTTATAATATGGACATATGCACTATTCTCTTACAAGTCTCAGACAAGTTTCACCCATTCAGGGCTAAAAAAAATCATATTCTCTATCCTATCATCTGTACAATCAAATTTTTACAATACGTTACTAATATTAATCTATTATTGAAACAATATTTGATCATGTACATGCTAAAATGTTGATGTGTAAAATCAGATATCATTCGGATGTAAAAAATATTCACACGCACAGTATGTGGATGAAAACTGGTGAAGTTTTCTAGATGAAACTTTTTTCATCTAGTTTACTAGATGACAATTTTTCATACTTTCATCTTACTCTAGCCTTATGGCCACTTTACACGTCCCGATATCAGCGTCCAACTCCGATAAAAAGTCACGTGGTTCGTGCGTTGGCCCCAATATCGTTCATGCGTTGTATGGTGTAAATGCCCAATTCGATGCAAGAACGATGACAAAACGATATCGGGGGAGAAATGAGCAGGCTCTCCAACTGCCCGATATTGGATGGACGATCTGGCAGGATCGTGCTGTGTGACAGCCCAATAACGATTTTGAGTACAACTTCCCCTATTCTCTCCCATGTTAAATGGTCGTTCCTGGGTCGCCCGTACAAGGGGGTGTACACATCGCACTTGTGTTGCCTGCCGATATCGCCCTGTGTGACAGCTCCTATGCGATCTTGGAATTCTGCCCAAAAAGTGCGCGCTCCCGCGTCGTTGTATCCAACATCGAAACGATGTTGGGATGTGTAAAGTGGCCATTAGTGTTCTAATTGCTGCCCTCATTCTGCATAAACTGAAAGATAAACTAATATGCTGAAAGATAAACTAATATGCACCCTTAGACTCTTTTCACACTGTGCATTTTTGATCCTTTTTTGCAGTGAATGGATCACATAAATAGAATCCCAGCAAAGTCAATGGGTTTTCAAGTTTGGCTGTTCAGTCTGTGCTTTTATGACCTGGTGCATGTTTTCCCTTAAAAATGTGACCCTGAAAAAGAATGAGCATGTCAATTATGAGTGCGCTTTTCAGATCCGCTTTTCCCATTGAAACCATTGTCTGTGAGCTTAAAAAAACACCCCAGAAAAAACGCAGTCAAAATTAATCCAAAATGGATGATCAGGTTCTGATTAGTTTTTTTTAAAAGCTAATCCAGATTTTCAGCTGAGAAAGTGAGAAAAACGCACAAAACTCGGATAAAAAACGCACAGTGTGAACATAGCCTAAAGGTACCGTTACACGGGGCAACATCGCCGGCAACTCAGGGGCATGGCGAAGTTGAAGCAAGATCGCTAGTGCGTTGCTACGTGTAACAGGGTGATTTTAACGGTGATAAGTTGCTTGAGCGGCGTTACCAGGTTTACCAATATCTTGGTAAACCAGGCGATGTTACTCAGGCGATCTATCATCGCTCTGATTGACACCGCAACAGCGATGTTGAACACAACTTCCACTATTCACTGCAATGTTAATGATCACTCGCTGGGTTGAGTTTAACCCTGGCAGCGAAAGTTTTCAACATCGCAGCTGCGTTGCTGGCGTTGCTCTGCGTGTAACATCTCCATAGAAATCTTGGCTAAATGCGAAACGTGCACGCTCCCGTGAGTTGCCGGCGATGTTGCACCGTGTAACGGTACCTTAAGTGTAGCCAAAAGGCTTGGTGCAACATTCCACCCACTGTCTATGCATGTCTGCAATCCCTAGTGGAGAAGGCAGGGACAAGCAAAACCAACAGGAGAAATGGTGGACTGATTCTGTCAGCCACACCAAGGATGTAAACTTAATTAGTATATTAGCTTCTGCAGAACAGAGGTAGCATACAAAGGCTGGCTTCAGACTGCGTGTCTGATCCGATCCGTAGCTGTCCGCTCGAGGCAGACAGCCGCGGACCGGATCAGCACACAGGACCGGGGGTCTGTTATGCCTTCCGATCCTGTGTGCATCCGCACGCAGTTCCCGATGCTGATTAGTCAGGACCGCGGGCGGCGCGGTCCTGACCTGTCAGCGGCTGCAGCTGCGTGCGGATGCACACAGGATCGGAAGGCATAACAGACCCCCGGTCCTGTGTGCTGATCCGGTCCGCGGCTGTCTGCTTGAAGCGGACAGCTACGGATCGGATCAGACACGCAGTCTGAAGCCGGCCAAAGACATTTTTTCCAATGTCTCATGGCCACTTTACACGTCCCAACATCGGGCCGATGTTGGATACAACGACGCGGGAGTGCGCATTTTTTGGGCAGAATTCCAAGATCGCATAGGAGCTGTTACACAGCGCGGTATCGGCAGGCAACGCCACTGCGATGTGTATGCCCCCTTGTAGCGGCGACCCAGGAACGACCAGTTAACATGGGAGAGAATAGGGGAAGTTGTACTCCAAATCGTTGTTGGGCTTTCACACAGAACGATCCTGCCACAACGTCCATCCAATATCGGGCCGTTGGAGAGCAGGCTAATTTTTTCCCCGATATCGTTTTGGCATCGTCGCACGAACGATATCGGGGACAACGCACGAACCACGTGACTTTTTATCGGAGTTGGACGCCGATATCGGGACGGGTAAAGTGGCCATAATACTTTAGTTGTCAGCAATTCAAAGTAAAACTATCAGCAGGTTTTTGGTATGTAATCTGAGAACAGCATGATTCCAGTGATGTGTCACTTACTGGGTTGCTTGCTGCAGCTTTGATAAATCCCTGATTGGCAACTTTCTGTGTATGGCCGGTTTCACACCAAGGTTTATTTGTTCACACTGGACAACCCCGGATCAGATTTCGGCCCCTTTGTATTCCTATGGGGCCGGATGGAGCCAGATGGCAACTATATGCCATCCGATTTCCATCTGTACGGGAGGATCTGGGAGAATTCAGATATTTCTCCCAGACACAAAAGTGTTGCTTGCAGCGTTTTTGTGTCCGGGCAAAAATCGGTACAAATCAGATCCTCCCGGATCCGGCTTCCCCTAACATGGCGCCAGATCCCGACATAAAATCGGATGCGGCTCCTGGATGCCGGGCGCTGGAGTTTAGCAGCGAGTGCTGCTAAACTTCAGCACCTGGAGCTGTCCCCTGCAGAGATTTCAGGACCGTGGCTAGCTCCCCGCTAGACGCTATCTTGAAATTACAGCAGCTGCAGTTGCGATCTGCTGATTCCGGCAGAAAACAGGACCGGAGGGCATATTTGCCCTTCGGTTCTGTTTGTCCGGGGTAGTCAGGTTCTGTTTGTCCGGGGTAGTCAGGTTCTGTCCAGTATTTCCTGCAAAACACCGGACAGAACCTGAACCACAAAAAAACATGGTGTGAAACCGGCCTATACTGTTTATATGCAGAAAACTGCTATTAATAATCTACTGAAAAAATACTGATTTTATTTTAAGTACAACTAGCAGCATAGTAAGTACACAGCATTGAAATCAGGGTCTCATCCCCAACATTGTGCTGCTCTCAGATTTTCAAAGCAAAAAACATTTGCTAACAGCTTCCTTTTAAAGGATTCCTCTAGATACAAATAATCGCCAAAAAAATCCCATGGGTTTATTAATAAAACAATACAAAAGTTATGACTCTTCAAAAGTGGGGAGGAAAAAACATTAGCTAAAAAAATGAAACCGGCGGTGTCCTCCAGTGTTAATTTTGGTGCTTTCTTCAAAATACAGCAAGTTTTAAGGCATGTCATTTTTTATGATCTTTTACCTCTAGGCTTGTCAAGAGATATTGGAATTTTCATGTTACAAAATAATAAATGGTTTTAATGGTGTAAATACTTGTCATTTTTTTCCAAGCATTTAAAATTTAAGAAAAAAAACCAGGTGGAATACAATACCAAAAAGGAATGCAGCACTCCAAATCAAGTGTCCAAAATCTGCCTTTATTAGGCCATCAAGCGCAGTGTGCAATGTTTCAGGCCCAGTCACCCCTCTTCTAGCAACTAGTCATAGCTAGGCTAGTCCTTATATACATATTAATTTGCATAGTCAATCAAATTCTCTAATTCTCAGGTGGAATACAGTTATGTGCAAAATAATAGCAGTCTAACTTCATTAATGTGTTTAATTACTATTTTTGGGAGAAGAGATCATACAACATGGGAAAAAATTCACGACTGTGAAGAAGAGTAATGGTCTACCAACAGAATCAACTGTCCTGACATGCAAACTGCTAATTGGGTATAATTGACTCATTTAATGAATAGTAGTGCGGTGTTAAATCAGAGACTTCATTCTGTGAATAAACGCATGTGAGTGTGGACCCACTGTGCTATTGGCTGAGTTTACCTTAGGGGGGGTGACTAAGGCTGGCTTCACACTGCGCCAGCGTCCGGTCCGGCGCTGTCAGGATTGACAGCCTGGACCGGAGTTTTTCTGCATAGAATATCATCGGGCTGCACGGAGCTGGATCACGGCGGGTGTTAATTATCTGCTATCCGGCTGCTGTGTCGCCGGATGAATCCTGCAGAAGTGGGGATTTTCTTCCGATTCCAAAAACGGTGCATGCAACGTTTTTGGAGTCGGCAGACAATTCCCCACTTCTGCAGGATCCATCCGGCGACACAGCAGCCGGATAGCAGATAATTAACACCCGCCGCGATCCAGCTCCGTGCAGCCCGATGATATTCTATGCAGAAAAACTCCGGTCCAGGCTGTCAATCCTGACAGCCCCGGACCGGACGCCGCCGCAGTGTGAAGGCAGCCTAAGTGTCTACTGGGTATTCACCAGAGCCTCTGATGGTGAGGTTGAACTTGGCTGCTGGTAGACACCAGGTTCCACACCAGGGAAGTTCTCGGACTACAGCAGCTGACTCCAAGGTTCAGGAATGCAGGTATGGCACTAAGGGTAACAGGGAGGACTGGATCAGAGTCACAGGCACAGGGTGGACATTAGTGCTGGAATGGCTGCTGAAGAGGTATCACTGTTTGAGGGAGATGGCTCCTTGATGCAGGACATCTGCTTGAGACAGGACAGCTGCTTCAGACAGGACCACGAGTTGAGGTACTAGGGCAGGATTGGGTTACAGTTACAGGCAGGCAGGGCAGATTCAGATATAGGCAGGATAGGTACAGGTATCGGGTACAGGACTGGTTACAAGTTCAAAGATCTGACAATAAACAAGCAGGCACAAACTAACTAGAAACAATGTTGCTCAGGCACCTCCAAATAGGGTAAGTGCCTTAAATACCTAGTGCCTCCCAGCAATAGTCTGGGGACACTTTCAGCAGATGCCGACACAAAGCCAATCTACTTACAAGAAACCCTTGAAAAAGTACCATTGCTTGAAAAATACATGTTGAAAAGGTTTCAGTTTTCCAAAGAACACACTGACTGGCCTAAAAAGAGGTGGTGCAACATTCTATGGACAGATGAGAGCCTTACTGGATCTAAAGGCCACAGTTTGTAACATGATCCATAAACACTGAATTCAAGCCACAGAGCACTGTGAAGACTGTAAAACATGGAGGTGCAAGCATAATGGTTTGGGGCTACTTCTCATACTCTGGCCCATTTATCGCATACCAGGCACCATGGAAGAGTCTGAATATTTTAAACTACATTTTGTGTTATGTTGAACAACTGCCCTTGAAATGGGTGTTTCTGACTCGCCCCCAGGGTGGTGGGGGTACTCGGAACCGGGTTGGTTCAGTTTCTCGGGGTAAGCACGGGGGCTAAGACCTGGCTCCGTGGCCCTGCGGAGTCACTAAAAATGCGGGGCAGATGATTTAGAGCTAAAGGATCGTGATGCCACCTGCGGTAGTCTGCTGTTTGGGACGACACTGCCAGATGGGACCACTGGGGATGATGGATGGGCTGCTTTGGTGGTATCACTCCGCACGTGTGGAGCGTGTCCACATTGCAACCAGGAAAGTCTATGGTGTTGGAAGGTCATTGGGGTGCAGGACGGAGGGCGCAAAGTAACAGACTCACGGTTGTTTTTTCCTCAGGTCCTTTACTGGTGGTACTGGTGCAAGCCAGGACATTGACAGGTGATGTTACTTGGAGTCCGTGCAACCTGGAAGCAACTCGAGGTTCTCCTCACCCTGCAAGTTCTGAGGCCTCTCTGCTGCGCTCCTTCAGCGGTTCACTGCTGCTGACTAAAGCTGAGCTACATCCCTCTCTCTCTTCCTGCATTGTGCTGGTATGGCAGGCAGCTTGACCCCTTTTCCAGCCCCATTTCTCTGGTGGCTACTCCTGGACGCTCTATGCTGCTTTGCCTGCAGGTGCTTTATTGGCTGGGAGACTTGGAATCTCCCACCCTCCGGTGTTGGCTGCTGGGACGTTAGGCCCTGCACAGCCTAGGACTCCGGTGCCCGATTCTGGCGCTCTGCACTGGGGTGAGCTCGACACCGCCCCACTCCCCAGGTCCTCCTCGACTTCCTCAGACTTTTGCTTATGGGTCCCTAAAGCTAGGCTTCTGCTACCCTGGGACGAGCTTAGCATTGCTTGAGTCCACAGGATGTCTTTCTCAGTACTGCTCTGTGCTGAACTACTGTAACCAGTGCTTAGAGCTCCCCCTTCACCCCTGGAGGCAGAAAAGGTGTTGTGTGCGTGGCTCACCTGGTGTGGATATCCCTTGTTGCTCCCAGGAATTACACTACCACCCAAGGGCGGTAATGACATTGTGGCATCCGGACTCTGGGCTGCCACATTTCAGCAGGTCAACCACCACAAGTACACCAGCAAGTGATCAACATCCTGGTTCCACAGAAATAAGAGTGATGATATGAAGTGGCTAGCCTAATCACTGGAGTGACATAAAAAAATGCTCGTTTTTTATGCAAAGCTAATATGAAAAGGAACTATGGGATGTAGTCCACTCGGCATGCGCTGGAATATCTGTCCACATATGAGAGTTGACTCCATGCCACACAGATGTAAAGCAGTTATCAGAAATAAAGGTTATACAGCTAAATATTAGTTCAGTGATTAACAGAAAAGGTCTATCTGTAAAATAATTTCAGTTTATACTGTAAATATTAGAGTTTGTAAATGAAAATGCAGTCAGTGCCATTTTTCAACAAGCTATCATTAATTTTTCTCCTTGTTCAGTTTAATAATGTATAGTTTAGGGTCCTTTCACATCAGCGCTTTACGCTGATGTGTGGCAGATCCGGCAGGTGGCGCTGCATCTGTCGGATATGCCGCTTAATGGCCGACTTGCGGCACCGATCCGGCAAGCCCCATGCATTGTCTATGGGGCTTGCGGTCCGCTGCGGCAAGTGCGGTTCTGCCGGATGCGGCAGATCCGGCACTTGCCGCCGCAAAGTTTCTAGCAGAACCGCACTTGCTGCACCGGTTTGCAAGCCCCATAGACAATGCATGGGGCTTGCCGGATCCGGGCCGCAAGTTGGCAGATCCGACAGAGCGTAAACCGCTGATGTGAAAGGGCCCTTTTTCATGTATTGATTTTGAATTTAATGTGCAGTGCTCCCAGGCCTTTGTGTATATGGAAATAAATGCTATTATGAGATTGAGCTTTTTCTCAGTTGTTTGAAACACACAACTATTATTTTGCACATAACTGTATGTCTTATAGTGACAGTTTAATATGTCTTGGCTCTTTAGTAATCAAATACATGTAATTGCATTTTTATTTACCAATTATTACTTAAAACATCCACATAAAGGGGTAAACCAAAACTTCTTTATTGTTCTTTCACATATGAGCTGGTAGCCCCATGATGTTCTTCATATCTGATCTGATCAGCATTTCAGAATTCACTTATTTTCCCCAACCATTTACCTGGATAAATGAAAGCATTTCATAAAGTTTTTAAGAAAATTCAATTTACAGCTTCTTGTGCATCACATGGGCATGACAGCGCAGCAGAAAACTACTACGGATCTTGAAAAAGAAAATGCTTCTAAGGGTACATCACAACAGCGATATCGCTAGCGATATTGCTGCAAGTCACAGGTTTTGTGACGTAACAGCGACCACGCTATGTGTGACACACCAGTGAGCGCCCCCCGCTGTGAGACCACTATGAATTGGTAACCAAATGGCGACTGGGACCATGTTTTCAGACATTAGCGATCTCCCACCTGGACGCCAATGGTCTGCCATCGGGTGCGGTGTGTGCGCAGGGCGAGACGACCCAGCTTGATCCCACACTTTGACGGGCCGAGAACCATGAACAAGATCCCAATGACACCGTAAACCGGGATGTCGTGCACGCCCAGAACTGGGAAAGATCCATGGATAAGTTCTCATGTGTTTGTCTGGCAATACTCACCAGCGTACCACAACGTAGCGCCCAGCTCTTGGGTTTTCTTTTTGATCGGCAATAGTACTCTTTTTCTGTCTTGTCTGACTTAGTTTTTTATTATAACTTTTTCCCCATTTTAACTTATTTTTTTAATAGATGTCTATACAGATTGCAATTGTTATACCTTTTTATGTAGTCCCTTTGTTGATATTTCTTATCAGATTGCGTTAGCATTTCTTAATAACTTTATTTTGTGGGTTTAATCTTGATAATTTAATTCATATAAACGTTAGTACCAATTCTCTAAATATTCTCTTTTTTTTGTTGCAGAAACACAAAAGAAATGGCTTTTCGTCGTACCAATAGTTATCTGGTGATCCTTGGTATTGTTGGTATTATTTACTGCTTTGTCAAGAAAAGACTGTACTCTAGGACCCCGTTACACTACAATGTCGTTCAAGTAACCGAAAACCGCGTGTTAAACGAATCAACATGTTAATTCCTTGACGTTTTCTCCCATAGGCCCCATTAAAAGTGCTGGAATTACACATCGCCGTTCAGTCAATGCGCAATTCCAGTGCCTATAATGCAGGAGGATGTGATGTCACACGGGGGAGGAAGAATCCTGTGTTCCTCCCCCGTGTGACATGTCGGGCTGAAGTTTTGCTTTCCCAGTGTATCTATATGCATTGTGAAAGCAAAATAAAAGAGAAAAAATGTATTAAAAATAAAAAAACAAATAACTCTCCACCAGCTGTCCAGGACCCGAGGGGAAGACATCTGATTGCTGCCAGGACCTTAAATATGTGATTGGCTATTAGCGATCAGGAATGTCTGCTTTGGGTCCCAGACAGCCGGCAGAGAGGTAAATATTTTTATTTTTAGTTTTAATACATTTTTTCTTTTATTTTGCTTTCACAGTCTATATAGACAGTGGCAGACCTTCAGCCTGGCGGGCCCTGATGCAGCTGTAGTAGGTGAGGAGCGGGGGGAAAGGGGAGTGATAGCAGCTTTAGGTGAGGAGCAGGGGAGGGGGAGGGGGGTTAGCAGGGGCGGTCTGCGGGCGGCTCCTACCTACGCCGAGCCGCGCATTGCAGGTCTGGAGCCGGGGCTGCAGAGGACAGGAGGGGCGGGAACAGCCAAGAGCCAGGGGAAGCAGGGAGTATCCCTCAGTTAACCTCCTCGGTCCCGAACAGCCGGGGAGGTAAAATGTCTTTATTGGCCCTGCTTCAATACAGTGTCTTATGTTAGCTTCACGTCTATATAGATACACTAGGAATGCAAAACCCTTCAGCCCCGCATGTCACACGGGGGAAAGGAACACAGGATTCTTCCTCCCCCGTGTGACATCACATCCTCCTGCGCCTGCTAGGTGAAAAATGCAGCCTTAAAAAAATCGTGGTGTGTGTGAATGCAAAAATAGCGCAGGGCCCTAGATGTAATCTGGTCAGGCCTGTTAATTATTGTCCTAAACACTACAAAAACTAAGCTAATAACTGTGAATTTTCTCTGTTTGAAGTCTAATGTGTATGGGCCTCAAAGGGAATCTGCCACCAGGTTTTTGCAACCTATTTGGAGAGCTCCATAATGTAAAGACAGAACCCTGATTCCAGTGGTCACTTTCTGGGCTAATTGCTGCAGTTTTAATAAAATCACTTTTTCAGCAGCAGGAGATTATCAATACAGGACTAGTAAAGCTCCCGCCATGTAGTCGTCCATTTTCATGAGCTTGGTATAACTCCACTCCCACCATTGATTGGCTGCTTTCAGCCAATGCAAAGTGTACATATAAAGCCACCAATCAGTGTTCAGAGAACTGTAGAGCTACAGCAGACAAAACAATGATTTTATCAAAACTGCAGCAAGGAGCCCAGTCAGGGTGGAAGCACACTGGCGAGAAAAAATGCAGTCCAATTGTTGTTCTGTAGAGTCTTACGAGTGTCATCCGTTTTTGGTCCGTTTCGCATCCAACTACTATGCGAGTGTCTGACATTTCTGTCAGATCATATCAGAGTGCTGTCGTGTGCAATCGTTTTTATTCTCAGCAGCTATTTACTCTATAATCATTTACAGGAACATTTTACAGTGTTCTCAGCTGCAGAATGATAAGGTATCAGTGAAAAAAACGATGCCTCTCTGATGGTCCGTGTGCAGTCTGTGATTTGTCAGACCCATGGACTTGCATTGGCGAGTCTCGAGCATTAATCGCATACTGCCGCAGCATGTTGCAATTTGTTTCTCGTCGTCAATTGGATAAGAAAAAAACACCCGTCATTCACCAATGTGCACTCGGACATTGAATAACATTGGTCTGACTGCAATGCGAGAAAATCACGCATTCCAGTTGTCGACTTTCACGCCAGTGTGTCCATACCCTAAAGGGCCCGTCACACGGGTCAACATCGCCGCCGATTACATAGGCGTTGTAGGGGCCCTACGTCGCCTCATGTAAAGGGGCAATGTCGGCACTGCCTGGTTTCAGAGCAGTGCTCTGAAACCAGGCGACCGATCTGGGGCGATGTGCACACATCGCCCCATGTAACTGTCCGCCGGCGACCTGTCAGCCGATGGGAGCCATAGGATCCCATTGTCCTGCATCGACGCGAGGGTTTTCAGACACCCCGGCGGCGATGCCGCCTGTCAACTCGCCGGCGCGGGGCTGGGGTGTCGCCCCATGTAAATGGGGGACGGCGACACTGGTGGGGCGCCAAAAACGTGCGCGAACCCGCCAGTCGCCACCGACATCCCAGCCCCGTCACCAGTGTGACAGGCCTTAAGGGCCCTTTACACGCGGCTACATTTCTTGGTGGCTACAGTAACTACTGTTGCAGTGAATCATGGAGAGATTATTCCATTGTACACAGCAACCAGATAGAACCTTGTCTCCATGATTTCACTGCACCAGTAAGTTACCTGTAGCCACCCAAGAAATGTAGCCGCGTGTAAAGGTACCCTAAGTGATACATTGCAGCAACCAGGGTCTCTGTTCCTACATGCATGCTGCTTTAAACTTTAGAAAAAACTTGGTAAGGCTACATTCAGACTATGCATTTTTTGATGTCTTTTGCAGTGCACTGCATAAAACAGATCACTCAAATGAAATCTCAGCAAAGTCTATGGGTTTTCATTTTTGCCATTCACATAGGGCACTTGTAAAGTGATGCGTTTTTTCACTTTTGGAGTGCTCTATTTTAGAAAAGGGTGTGTTAATTTGTCTGGCGTTTTTAACAATGTATCAAACAGTTTAGAACTTCAGAGAGGTTTTTTTTTTCCCAGCGCTCGAGTGGTGCTTTGAGGCCTAGTTCACACAGTGCGTTTTTGCCTTGGTTTTATGTAAATATGTGCTAACCCTTTCCCATGTTTTTGGTTAACATCAAAACCTATGTGATTTCTGGATAAGCTGTCCACACAAATTGGGGTTTTATTGTGCAGAAAGTGGAATCCCCAAAAGTTTTGCTGCGTTTTTGAAAGAATGGGCATGTCAATTCTTTTTTTGCTATAGTCTCTATTGCAAATTGGCAGCAAAAACGCAGGAACTAAATCCACAGCAAAAATGCAACAAATCAGCAGCAAACGTCCTGCCAAGAAAAAAGCAACCCCTAGGATTTACTGCAGATTTGCTGGTTTTATACAAAACAAAACACCAACGTGTGTGGACTTAGCCTAAATGTAAGCTCTCCCATACCCCCCCGTTTTA
Source organism: Allobates femoralis (assembly GCA_033576535.1). Lineage (NCBI taxonomy): Eukaryota > Metazoa > Chordata > Amphibia > Anura > Aromobatidae > Allobates > Allobates femoralis. Next base: position 488,793,665 of record JARQOC010000002.1, read on the forward strand.
TACTCACGTTCCGGTGGCTTCATTTCTTAGGCTTTGTGCTGACGGCTTCATTATATGCTGCGCTTTTTTGTCACAAACCTGCATGCCTATCCTTCCCACAAAAAAGTCTATGAGAATCCTGAAATGTTAGGGTACAGTCACACATAACGATCGCTCCAACGATCCGACAGCGATAACGACCTGCCGGATCGCTGGAGCGTCGTTACCTGATCGCTGGGAGCTGTCAAACAGGCAGATTCCCAGCGATCAGGCAAGGGAGCCACCTCCATATCGCTCCCTGCTTAGCGCTGCGGCAGCGCTAGCAAGAGAACGCAGGTAACTATGATAAACAGCGCGTATCCAAGCAGTGCGCGCTGCCTGGATACCCGCTGTTTATCATAGTTACCAGCGTTCTCCATGCTTACAGGCAGTGCTAAGCAGGAGGACGCTGGTAACCATGGTAAATGCCGGTATCTAGCAGCGCGCGCTGCCTGGATACCCGGTGTTTACCATAGTAACCAGCCCTGTGAGGTCACAGATCGCTGGTGTCTCGCGGTCACACGCAGCGATGCGTGCTGACCAGCGGGAAACCAACGATCAAAAAATGACCCACAGCACTTTGCAACGATCAGCGACCTCACAGCAGGGGCCTGATCGCTGCAAAGTGTCACACAGAACGACATCGCTAGAGAGATCGTTGTAACGTCACAGTTACAACGATCTCTCTAACGATATCGTTATGTGTGACTGGGGCTTTATTCCCACGATGCTTATTTTTCCTTACAGTTTAGTTTGGGGTCAAGACAAAAGACAAGAATGAGCATGTCAACTGTTGGGGTGTTTTATCAGCGTTTTTCAGCCCTCCCAGCCATTGATAATAGTGAAAAATTGCATGACAAAAAATCTGCACCTCAAATGCATCAAAATCAGATGCGTTTAGTGGAGGTTTTCCAGCCACGGGGTGCTGTTTAGCAGCATTTTTGCTGCAGAAAATTTCTGCACCTAAAAAGTAGCATCGGCACAAGGCCTAACTGACACCGCTCTGGTCCTGCGCTGCCATCTTGTGCCTATAACTTCCAACTGGCTGGAAGTCAGAAGTTCAGTCACAGGTGTTCAATGCATTTCTTTGAGAACCAGAATGAGGCCCGATAGAGATGTATTGAAAAGAATCCTCTGGCACGCTCCATGAAACCCTGTCTGGGTGAGAGATACCGTATGTATAAATTAAAGCATCCAAGTTGAGAATCTGCAGATAATAGGAAGCCCCTCAATTGGGGCACCTCCATCCATTATTAGCTTGTCTAAGGGCTGGCTACATTAGGAGGCCGCCTTTAACACTAGAAGTCCCAGAAATTTCGAGCTCCCCCTGAAGTCCCGAAAGAGGGTCAAATGACCCTTAGTCTAAGCTGAATAGAACTAACTAGAAACTAAATGGCTAAACTCAATGGAAAACAACAACCTCCTGTGGTGCGACAGTAATGGCCTTAATTACAGAACAAAAGACGGTGATTAGAGGATGTTAGCTAAAATCCTTCAGGTCATTCGACCCGTCTCTGGGTTCCAAAGGTAGAAATGTTAAATGACCCCTCTCTGGGCCTTCTACTGTTAAAGAGTTCCTTCATCACGGGGCTGAAATTGAGTATACATGTCTCAGGAATTGTCACCCTATCTGGGGCCCTCTGTTTACCTCGTCCACTCAGATCAGCATTCAGTTCCTCCTACCTTTAAGATTGCTGCCACAGTGCCATGGAGAAAGCAGTGCTAAGTGTAGAACAAGAGCATTAAGACGGGTGACTTTACATGAGAAATGCAGAGTACAGATGGCTAAAGAAAATCAACATATATCATTTATACTAAAAAGAATATATTTTATTTGGACATATTATGTAAAATAGATTTATTAACAAACACTTACAAAATGACATGTAGATCAAAATGATTAGACCAAATGTGAATAGGTACATTTTATAACATTCTCCAAAAATAACAGGATAGTATCTGCAAATATATCTAAAGGTACCTTTACACACACATATATTGCTTGCAATTCACTGGTTGCAGTGAAATCATGGACACATTGTTCCATTTTGTTATCATGTACAAGTGGAACAATGTGTCCATGATTTCACTGCAACCAGTGAATTGCAAGCAATATATGTGTGTGTAAAGGTACCTTTACTCTACCATTACGCCATACCTTAAGCAAAGTGTATCTAAGGCCCCTTTCACATCAGCACTTTTTTGAAATCGCGGCAGATGCGGTGAAAAAAACGCATCTGCCGCGATTACCGCATAACCGCTGCACTTGCGGCAAGCCCCATACAACGTATATGCGGGCTTGCGGCAGGTGCGGCAAGTGTGGTTTTGGCACTTGCGGCAGGTGCGGCCGCGAAAAAAACGTGTTTTTTTTTCGCGCCCGCACTTGCTGCAAGCCCCATAGACATTGTATTGGGCTTGCCGAAACTGTGCCGCAAGTGAACCGCAAGTGCAGCCGTTATGCGGTAATCGCGGCAGTTGCGTTTTTTTCACCGCAACTGCCGCGATCAGCGAAAACCGCTGATGTGAAAGGGGCCTAAGCAAGGTGTCTGTGCACTTAGCTGACACATACTGTAAAGTTCCACCAAACTGTGGCCAAATGTCTGTCTTTTGAACCTGCGTCTAGGCTGTACCTCTTGTATAAGTGTTAGTCTATGGCGATTTTCGATACCGTTGATTCAATTCAGAAGACCTCTGTAAAGCAATGCACCATGCGGTATATTTGGCCCTGGACAATGTCAGGCACATACCTCTATATTTGCACATTTGCACTGACAAGGGGCACACAATGAGTTCCTAGCCCAAGTTGCACTTTTAGAGTAGAACATGTTACACACATCGCCCATTGGAACTGTGCAATAGTGACTGAGATACATAAAACCGGCTGCTGTGTACATATTGAGGGAAGGTAAATGGCCGGACAGCACTGAAAATAATTGTCCTGCCAAAGTGAACAAAACCTTAACTTTATAAACTGATTGGGGAAAGGGAAAGAATGTACATATATATAAACATATATTTATAGACAGATTTGTATTCTGTTTAATAGTGCGAATTATATAAATATATTTATATGTAAAAAAACATCTAATTTTTATAATCAATAGTCTCTGATGGAAGATTCTGGAATAACTGCAGCATGCATGTCCCTGGTCATGATTGATTTCTCTTTCAGCTTTGACTGGAGCAGGGTATTCTCCACAACCCCAATCCTAATGTCCATCTGTACGTTCTCCTGCTTTAGCTTTGTTAAGGCCTGCTTCATCTTCACAAGGGGAGCTGCACAGGAAAAGTTAATATGATTAACGAGGTTTTGCACTACAATGTTAATAATGGACTATCATTAGGGCATGACATTGCAGGGAATTCAACACATGGCTCTACCATTGATCAGCTGTCATCATGCATATGAAGAATTTATGTAAATTTATTTATTGTATGATTAATTTATTAAAAAGTATTTAAAAAAGAAAAAAAACATTTGGTCATTTTATTTTGTTAACTGTGTTCCAACCAGAGAATGTCTGCACTATTGGGATTGTTGCTAAAAAATCTTCTAATAATGCTGGGTCATTCCATATCAAGTGATCCAAATATGACTATTTTTTTACCTCACATCTTTACATTTTTTTTAGTTTTTTTTCTATATGAAGTACGACTTTAGTTAATTACAATGTAAAAGTTTTTAATTTTTTTCTTCATCAGTTAATTTTTTACAGATTTTTAAAGTTTTAAAAAAGCGCGAATTTTGGCCTGGTATGACTTCACATTTTTTATCATATCTTGGGCTAGAATTAAGATAAAGAGGTGGGAGAGGCATCACTTTTCTCAGAAAGGTACCGGCTTTCACTTGATATGTCACAAGACTATGTTTCTTTATATTTTCTTTTGAAGAAATCAAATTAAAAATTTTGATGCGCAATGGTGAAAAAAATGTTTGTTTTAAAATTGTGAAAAAATGTGTATGTGTTAGGCCCCTTTCACATCAGTGGTTTTCACTGATCGCGGCAGGTGCGGTGAAAAAAACGCAACTGCCGCGATTACTGCATAACGGCCGCACTTGCGGTTCACTTGCGGCAAGCCCCATACAATGTCTATGGGGCTTGCGGCAGGTGCAGCATCGGCACTTGCGGCCGCGAAAAAACCGTGGCATACCGCTGTTTTTTTTCGTGGCCGCACTTGCCGCACACTTACCACAAGCTCGATAGACATTGTATGGGGCTTGCCGCAAGTGAACAGCAAGTGCGGCCGTTATGCGGTAATCGCGGCAGTTACGTTTTTTTCACCGCAACTGCCGCGATCAGTGAAAACCGCTGATGTGAAAGCACCCTAATTTGTGTTCTTGGTTATATTTGTACAGGGATTCCACTTGGGAACTAAAAAAATATATATAAATTTAAATTTTATGTTTGTGTGAGTGTCTTCCTTTTTTCCTTTTCCAGTATAATCAACTGTGTCACTTCTGCTATGGGTGGCTTTACATTTATCTTTAAGCTGCAGAATGATCTCTGAATAAGTGTCATTCTTTCCTTCACCTTCTACTGTTTCACCCACCAGCTCAAGGGTCATTTTTTTTGTAACTTTTTCTAATTGTTTTGCCAATAACCTGGATAATGGATTCTTTTTTTTGCAACGGGTGATTCTTTGATGTTAGAAATACTCTATTGTTAAATCAGGATATATAAAATCCTCTGTGTTGGAAGTCACAGGTTCTTCACAATGTTCTGCCTGCAGAGTATTTTTCTCTTTTGCAAGTTTCTTTCTACAACTGTCACAAATGTTCATGCCTGCGTTGAATGATGGATTTATATCAAACATCCAATCTTGTACCGGCCTACGATTTTTTACTTTTTGTGTGTCCATTTTTCTTCCAAAGGATTGCAACAGCATATATGATAAAATATTGCTCCTTGAGAAGTAGCAGCCATTGCTGTCTGAGAAAAATACGGTTAATATTAAGTAAGGAAGATGGGTAATAAAAACAAAGATTTACAGTACACTTGATATAGAACTGTGTTACTATAAAGGGAGTATTATGGCTACACAGCTTTTTCTGTCTGCGGATAAATGCTGCGGTTTTGGCAGCTTTTTCCCACTGAGTTTTTACCACATCTGCATTAGTTTTTTTAATTGCTAGTGAAAACAATGGCAGCTTTTTATTACCGTATATAAATAGTGATAATTGCTGCGTTTATTGCAGCAATCAAAAATTAGTGCAAGCAGTGATTTACTCACTCTGAGTATTTCAAAAAACACTGCATGTGTTTAACTCCATTGAAATCAATGGGGGCCAGTTTTCTGAACGATGATCACTCAGAATAGCGCTGTGTGTGTATTGGCCCTTAATAAGAAAATCATTTAACTAGTAATATAAATTTACTCAAACTTTAAACACACTCACCAATATTGTAGCACACCGACTCCCTTGATGCCTTTGTACAGAGTATTGTTTGTTTAAGGCTGCAGGCACACTGTCTGATTTCCTCGCGCGAGTGTAATGTGAGGGAGACTCGCATTGCATTCGGACCAGTATCATTAAATGATACTAGTCTCATTAGTGCGAGTTCCTCACATTACACTTGCATTGCGAGGGAAATGCGTGTTCAGTTGCAGCATGCTGTGACTGAATGCGATTTCCCCGCGCGAGTGGACAATGAAAGTCTATGAGTGCGAGAAAATCTCGCACCCATACAGCACACAGTGCGATAGTCGCACGCCTGTCCTGTCAAAGTCGCTTCAAACTCCGCGGCTGTCAAAGCTGCAGAGTTTGAATTTGCCGGTTACAGTTAAAAATCATCTTGTGCTGCTGTGACAGCAGCGGTGCAAGATGATTTTTAAAAACCCAGCTGTAGACTTAATAATTAATTTTCGGTGTTATTGTTGCATATTAACTGCATCTGCAGCCTCTGTGCAGCATTTCAGCACAGAAGCTGCAGATGCAGTTAATAAACTGGAATATGCAGGGTTAACCAGGTCTTTGTATTGTGCCATCATGTGTCCAGGGAGTGTCCACACTCCCTGGACACATGGTGACATGACACACTGGGTCAGCAGGGGTTAATAAGTTTATTAAATAAAAGCCGCTAATTTTCTGTGTTGATTAAATTACATTAAAAGCCGGCGGCTCCTGACTTCAGGAGCTGTCAGCGGTAATATATGCAATTTGTGTACTGTACCAGCAGGGCAGGCTCCTATAATGAGGAGCTGTCCTTGGTCCTGTACTCAAATTGCGTAAAGTACCAGCCGCTGTGCTAATATAAGTGAGCAGGGGGCATCTGGCTCCCGCATCCGATTTTTTGTCGGATCCGGCACCATAGACATAAATCAGACAGCATCGAATCCTCCCGGATCCGGGGCAATCCAGCGACCCCTAAAATGGGGGTCTATGGTGCCGGATCGAACAAAAAAAATCGGATGCAGGAGCCGGACACCCCCTGCTGGAGTTTAGCAGCGAGTGCTGCTAAACTTCAGCACCAGGAGCTGTCCCCCTGCTGTGATTTCAAGACCACGGCAGCAGGGAAAGCTCCTCACTTATATTAGCACAGCGGCTGGTACTTTACGCAATTTGAGTACAGGACCAAGGACAGCTCCTCATTATTGGAGCTTGCCCTGCTGGTACTGTATGCAAATTGCGTATATTACCGCTGACAGCTCCTGAAGTCAGGAGCCGTCGGCTTTTAATGTAATTTAATCAAAACATACAATTAGCGGCTTTTATTTAAATACTAGATGGCAGCCCGATTCTAAAGAATCGGGTAGTCTAGAATCCATGTATAGTTTATTGACTAATAGTTAGGGTAGTGCGGTGAAATTAATTGTGTGTATACAGGCGGCTCTATGGGTAGCAGAGTATATGGTGGCTCAGTGGCTAGCGCTGCGCGCGGTGGCTCAGTGGCTAGCGCTGCGCGCGGTGGCTCAGTGGCTAGCGCTGCGCGCGGTGGCTCAGTGGCTAGCGCTGCGCGCGGTGGCTCAGTGGCTAGCGCTGCGCGCGGTGGCTCAGTGGCTAGCGCTGCGCGCGGTGGCTCAGTGGCTAGCGCTGCGCGCGGTGGCTCAGTGGCTAGCGCTGCGCGCGGTGGCTCAGTGGCTAGCGCTGCGCGCGGTGGCTCAGTGGCTAGCGCTGCGCGCGGTGGCTCAGTGGCTAGCGCAGCGCGCGGTGGCTCAGTGGCTAGCGCAGCGCGCGGTGGCTCAGTGGCTAGCGCAGCGCGCGGTGGCTCAGTGGTCAGCGCAGCGGCGTGGGCAGAGTGGTCAGCGCAGCGGCGTGGGCAGAGTGGTCAGCGCAGCGGCGTGGGCAGAGTGGTCAGCGCAGCGGCGTGGGCAGAGTGGTCAGCGCAGCGGCGTGGGCAGAGTGGTCAGCGCAGCGGCGTGGGCAGAGTGGTCAGCACATACACACACATACACACACACACTCCGCTATACTTACCACCCTGCGTCTTCTCCGGCGCCTGAGTCAACATGTGGCCACCGCCGGACGACTGGAGAGGGCAGAGGACGGCTGGAGAGGGCAGGGGACGGCTGGAGAGGGCAGGGGACGGCTGGAGGGGGCAGGGGACGGCTGGAGGGGGCAGGGGACGGCTGGAGGGGGCAGGGGACGGCTGGAGGCGGCAGGGGACGGCTGGAGGCGGCAGAGGACGGCTGGAGGCTGGAGGGTGCAGAGGACGGCTGGAGGCTGGAGAGGGCAGAGGACGGCTGGAGGCTGGAGAGGGCAGAGGACGGCTGGAGGCTGGAGAGGGCAGAGGACGGCTAGAGGCTGGAGAGGGCAGAGGACGGCTGGAGGCTGGAGAGGGCAGAGGACGGCTGGAGGGGGCAGAGGACGGCTGGAGGCTGGAGAGGGCAGAGGACGGCTGGAGGCTGGAGAGGGCAGAGGACGGCTGGAGAGGACAGAGGACGGCTGGAGGGGGCAGAGGACGGCTGGAGGCTGGAGAGGGCAGAGGACGGCTGGAGGCTGGAGAGGGCAGAGGACGGCTGGAGGGGGCAGAGGACGGCTGGAGGCTGGAGAGGGCAGAGGACGGCTGGAGGCTGGAGAGGGCAGAGGACGGCTGGAGGCTGGAGAGGGCAGAGGACGGCTGGAGGCTGGAGAGGGCAGAGGACGGCTGGAGGCTGGAGAGGGCAGAGGACGGCTGGAGGCTGGAGAGGGCAGAGGACGGCTGGAGGCTGGAGAGGGCAGAGGACGGCTGGAGGCTGGAGAGGGCAGAGGACGGCTGGAAGCTGGAGAGGGCAGAGGACGGCTGCAGGCTGGAGAGGGCAGAGGACGGCTGCAGGCTGGAGAGGGCAGAGGACGGCTGGAGGCTGGAGAGGGCAGAGGACGGCTGGAGGGGGCAGAGGACGGCTGGAGGCTGGAGAAGGCAGAGGACGGCTGGAGGCTGGAGAGGGCAGAGGACGGCTGGAGGCTGGAGAGGGCAGAGATCGGCTGGAGGCTGGAGAGGGCAGAGGACGGCTGGAGGCTGGAGAGGGCAGAGGACGGCTGGAGGCTGGAGAGGGCAGAGGACGGCTGGAGGCTGGAGAGGGCAGAGGACGGCTGGAGGCTGGAGAGGGCAGAGGACGGCTGGAGGCTGGAGAGGGCAGAGGACGGCTGGAGAGGGCAGAGGACGGCTGGAGGCTGGAGAGGGCAGAGGACGGCTGGAGGGGGCAGAGGACGGCTGGAGGCTGGAGAGGGCAGAGGACGGCTGGAGGCTGGAGAGGGCAGAGGACGGCTGCAGGCTGGAGGGGGAAGAGGACGGCTGGAGGGGGCAGAGGAGGTCTGTAGGCTGGAGGGGGCAGAGGACGGCTGGAGGCTGGAGGGGGCAGAGGACGGCTGGAGGCTGGAGGGGGCAGAGGACGGCTGGAGGCTGGAGGGGGCAGAGGACGGCTGGAGGGGGCAGAGGACGGCTGGAGTCGGCAGAGGACGGCTGGAGAGGGCAGAGGACGGCTGGAGAGGGCAGAGGACGGCTGGAGAGGGCAGAGGACGGCTGGAGAGGGCAGAGGACGGCTGGAGAGGGCAGAGGACGGCTGGAGGCTGGAGAGGGCAGAGGACGGCTGGAGACTGGAGAGGGCAGAGGACGGCTGCAGGCTGGAGAGGGCAGAGGACGGCTGCAGGCTGGAGAGGGCAGAGGACGGCTGCAGGCTGGAGAGGGCAGAGGACGGCTGCAGGCTGGAGAGGGCAGAGGACGGCTGCAGGCTGGAGAGGCAGAGGACGGCTGGAGAGGGCAGAGGACGGCTGGAGGCTGGAGAGGACGGCTGGAGGGGGCAGAGGAGAGCTGTAGGGGGCAGAGGACGGCTGGAGGCTGGAGGGGTCAGAGGACGGCTGGAGGGGTCAGAGGACGGCTGGAGGGGTCAGAGGACGGCTGGAGGGGTCAGAGGACGGCTGGAGGGGTCAGAGGACGGCTGGAGGGGTCAGAGGACGGCTGGAGGGGAAGAGGACGGCTGGAGGGGGAAGAGGACGGCTGGAGGGGGAAGAGGACGGCTGGAGGGGGCACAGGCTGGAGGGGGCAGAGGGGACTGAGGGGGCACAGGCTGGAGGGGGCAGAGGGGACTGAGGGGGCACAGGCTGGAGGGGGCAGAGGGGACTGAGGGGGCACAGGCTGGAGGGGGCAGAGGGGACTGAGGGGGCACAGGCTGGAGGGGGCAGAGGGGACTGAGGGGGCACAGGCTGGAGGGGGCAGAGGGGACTGAAGGGGCACAGGCTGGAGGGGGCAGAGGGGACTGAGGGGGCACAGGCTGGAGGGGGCAGAGGGGACTGAGGGGGCACAGGCTGGAGGGGGCAGAGGGGACTGAGGGGGCACAGGCTGGAGGGGGCAGAGGGAACTGAGGGGGCACAGGCTGGAGGGGGCAGAGGGCACTGAGGAGGCACAGGCTGGAGGGGGCAGAGGACCGTGTGGGGCTGCAGACTCACCGCGGGCCGCGCGTCTGGTGTAGGAGGAGAGGAGGGGCGGGCAGAGCTGCAGGACAGGAAGTCCCGCCCTCCCTCCTCTCCAGGCGCGCGGCGGGCGTTTGGGAGCACGGGTACCCCCAGAGGTTGTGTGGCCCCCCGAGGTGGCGGGCAATGGGCCCCCCCCCTTGCCTCCCCGGTATGTAGGCTAGTGGCTGGAGGGCAGAGGGTGGAGGGGAGAGGCTGTAGGGCACACGGAACTTCCGAGGTCGGAACGTTCCTCTGCCGGTGCTGCGCCCGGCTACTCTGCACTGGCTGACGTCACCAGCCCTGGCCGTAGACCATCACGGAAGTGGCCTTCGGCTTTTCCGGAAGTGGCCTTCGGCTTTTATATAATAGAGAAACTTATTAACCCCTGCTGACCCAGTGTGTCATGTCATCATGAGTCCAGGGAGTGTGGACACTCCCTGGATACATGCTGGCAGTACACAAAGACCGGGTTAACCGTGCATATTCCAGTTTATTAACTGCATCTGCAGCCTCTGTACTGACATGATGCACAGAGGCTGCAGATGCAGTTAATATGCAGCAACAACACAGAAAATTAATAATTAAGTCTACAGCTGGGTTTTTAAAAAACATCTGCTGTCACAGGAGCACAAGATGATTTTTAACTGTACCGGGAAACCGGCAAATTCAAACTCTGCAGCTTTGACAGCCACAGAGTTTAAATTTACCGGCAAATGCTGTCCGCGGACCTGAAGTTTGCTTCAGGACCGTGGAGAGCATCACACTGACAAGCACCACACTCACATTCATACAGCCATGCACACTCACCACATGCACCACAAACACAAAAAACACGCATTACACTTGCATCACTGTTGTGCATCAAACACGCTCCGTGTTTGATGCATAACAGTGTGCCCCCAACCTAAGAGTAAACATGTCCAGGCAGGCCAGGACATGAAAGCTCTGAAGCTCTGTCTTACTTCCTGACTCTGTGGTGGGCAGATAATTAACATGAGTGACAGAGCTGCTGGCCTGTCATCTGTTCTGCATTCAATGTCTACCCCTGTTCATTCTCAGATTGAGCCCTAACAAAGTATTCTTCTCTGTCCTCTCCGGCTTCTAAGTTGTAACATAATAAAATTATACAGTAATATCTAAAAATCATGGATTATTTGGTAAATATAGACCCCACACTTTTAGACCTCAGGCTGAACAGATCTGAATTCAAGATTTCGAATTGACACTATAATAGTCATAAATTTTTAAATATGATCCCATCGCGATCAAACCTTGAATTTTGGTACAGATGTGGCTAGGAGCATAGCAGGCACATGTGCATTTTTGGAAAATTTTAAATTAAACATTTTTTTCAGAAATGCGTTAAAGTTTTACGTTTGCATGGATAAAATATTAACAAAGATCCTCTTGTGACATATCTGGTGAAAGCCTGTACAGTTCTGAGTAGAATGGTGTTTATTTTGTTTCCTTATCTGATTTCTAGCCCGAGTTATGAGGAGAAATGTAAAGGCAGCCAACACCGAAATTCGCGTTTTTCCCAAACTTTGAAAATCAATTAAAAAAAAAATTCTAGAATTTTTTTCTCTTCACATTTTGCATTCTCTGGACACTATTATCAAATAACAATCTCAAAATAATTAAAAATATAGAGGTAATAATCATTGGTTCACCTGACATGGAATACCCTGCTATAAAATACAAAAATAAATAATACTCCTCTTACTAATTCCCAGCCACAGCTGGTCCTGCCCTACCCGAGCCCCCTCACGCTCTGTTTGGTGCAGATGCACTGTCTGCAGAGTGAACAATGAGTCACCAATGAGACCATCCATTTTTGGACTCAGAAGAAGGTATAGAGAAGGCCTGTAAAGCTGTTCTATAACAGATCTCATTATTTGCAACGTGGCCCTGGTACAAGCAACACGTTCACTGGGACACCTGAACTACTGAAAAGGAATTAAAGTGTAACCGTCGTTTAAATATTTATTTAATAATAACATAGAGCAAGTAGTTATAATAAACTTTCAAATATACTTTATAAATGGAATCGGAAGAAAACCTTTAAAAACCTTCCAGAAGATGTCCCCACTAGGCTGTTTCTAAACCTGACAAATGCTGGCTGTTAAGGCCACGTTACACACACAGATATCTGTTCAGATACTTGTCTCAAATCTCTGGTTGCAGTGAAATCATGGACACATTGTTCATTCTGTACACGTGTACAAATGGAACAATGTGTCATGATTTCACTGCAACCAGAGATCTGTGACCAATATCTGAACAGATATCTGTGTGTGTAACGTGGCCTTTAGGGACATCGTCTTAAGCTCCACACATGAATACGGCCAAGGGTGGTGGGGTGTTACCTACACAGCATTCACAGTTGCTCAGTGTATCAGTTTACCTTAGGCAAAGGGAGCCCAGGCTGTCAGCACACACAGAGCACAGCTACAGCTGTGATCTTATCTCCTCTGCATTCACATACCTCTGCTCTGTGCAAGAGCCGATGTAAATGGAGAGGAGTTAGATAGGATGACAGCAGTGATCTGTGTATGCTGATAGCCTGCAGCTCCCTTTACCTAAGGTAAACTGATACACTGAGCAGCTGTGAATGTTGTGTAGTCCTAGCCCCCACCCTTACATAGCTGTATTCACTATGAGGAGCTGAAGACGGATCTCCCTAACAATGAATATGTGTCAGATTTAGGAAACAGACAGTGGGACATCTTCTGGAAAGGTTTTTGAAAGGTTTTCTTCCAGATTTCACTTGTGAAGTACATTTGAAAGTTTATTATAATCACTTGCTCTACATTATTAAATAAAATTTAAATGGCAGTTACACTTTAGTTAAATTTCTGACTAGTACACATTTCTGTACGTTTTCTGAACAGTACCTATATAAAAGATATATTCATCAACGGGGCAGAAATCTGTCAGAAATTCCAATAATTATTCTAAAGGCATCCTCTCCTGAAACGGCTGATAACAGGTAACAGCAGAATGCATTCATCAGCACAACAAATGTATATAGGAGGTTTTGCCCCTGAAGCCAATTCCTGCTTGCCAGAACCATGGGCTAAAGAAAAAAGTGAGGAAGCAGGAAGCGCCTGTATTTAATGTAGTAAAATTGAATTTACCATAAATTAGAAAAATACCGAATTCTAAAAGTTGAGACATGTGAAATAAGATATTGGGTCCTGGACATACACCACTACAGAGACCTCATGAAGTCTTGCCCACCGCTTACCAGATCAGTCATACATAATTGCTGACATTGGCCATGTTTGTTTCTTCTGGATTAGAGTATGTCAGCGCATTATAGCAAATACTGAGCAACACACATAGAAAATAATCCTACACAACGTTTTCACTACAAAGCAAGTTTATGGGAAGGCGTAGAAACATTTTACTTTAGATTTCTTGGAATTCAAGACATGGTTGATGAAAAATGACCCTTTGTACTGCCTAACCTGTCACACGTTTATACCAGTCAGAAGCCATGCTTGGTCTTCATACAGGGATGATTAGCCTGCTAACACACACAAATAAGACCTATATCCAGGGTGTAAGTTAACAGCTCATGGGCCCCAATGCGAAACTTCTACGAAGCCCCAAATTATTGCAAATTTTTAGTAGCAATAATCTTTTTCTACAGGTCATAGAGACTTTTGAGGCCCCCTGGGCTCCACAGCCCAGGTACGATTGCAACCCTTGCACGTATTGTAGTTACGTCCCTGCGTATATCTGACTAGAGTGAATCAGTCGTCCTCCCAATTGTATAGGCTGTGTCATCATAACAAAATCAGAAGCCAAAGTGTCAACCACCCTCCGCACACTTACCACCATCTGTAATGCTGCTGCCTTTTTCTTCAATCTCCTGCTTTACTTTTTCTAACTCTTCATTTAGCTTAAAGGAAATATATAGAAATACAGTTATCCCTTTAGCATTATTTAGTTATATCTATGTTTATGGAGCTTTGCTGAGCTATTGGTCATGCTCCTAAGTGAAATACAACTGGATTTAT
>JARQOC010000002.1:488807678-488884175 GCA_033576535.1 Allobates femoralis
CCAACCCACCAGTTTCATATGCACATGCACCAAACCCTTCTTTAGTGATAAATCTACATGCAGCCGTTGGGAGTGTGTTGATCTCTGTGGCGGAGGCTCCGCCAAAACCCTGAGACCGACACACCATACCCCTGGGGTTCGATCGAACCCCGGTTAAGAATCACTGGGCTAGTTTAACATGCTCAAACTGGTAAAAAGTATTCTCTATATGGCCTTATCAGGCATGGGCATTGATGAGTTAATAGGTCATTTACATATCTATTAGTATTACCTCACTCAGTTGGGCTTGTGCAGCTCGATACTCTTGGATCAAGGGGTCTAGCTGGCTGTTGATATACTTCTCACGACTGCCCACCTTCTCCAAAGTCTTGCTCACTTCACTATGAAGCTTGTCCAGATGTCCCTGGAAATATAATATAAGTAGGAACTAGTAAGTGGGTTTTACTTTAGTAGACCATTCAGCAGGGGATAACAAAAATCAGCCTGTTATTTTATACAATCCACTTCCATACGAGAAAAAGCATTTTTAGTAAGTTTAGGGACGGAAGTCTAGGGGGTACGTTTACGGACGGAAATACATTGTAGAATAACCTGAGTCCCAATATTACAAAACCTTGTGAAAGAGAATAATATACAGTAAAAAATAATTGTTAATATTGTAGCTACTGCGCTCCGGCAGCAACCAAGAATGTCTGGTAACAGCCGGGTGTCGCACTCTCTCCATTCAGATATTGATGGCCTGTCCTAAAGATAGGCCATCAATAAAAAAAAAAAAAGTGGCAAACCCCTATAAGTATATTCTGATAGAAAAGCACATAGCTGCCAACCCTGTCTTGTCACCAATATTTATTATGATAAGAGGATCTCGAAATTTTACCAAGATACTTCGCTGTACACATTATGGGGCAAGTCATCAAAGCTTTTACACCACAAAACTGTTGAAAAATGCTTTGAAAAAAGTTGACCAAAAATGTGGGTATTTTTGGTATCTGTACATCAATTTGAAGCAGCTCCACTAAAACTGGCGGAGCTTGGGAAGAGCTAGTGCATCGCTATGCCCGCCAGTCAAATTCAGCTAAAAGCCTTACATTTTTTATGCCAGAAATGTATCTCCGTGGACAGCCACACTCTAACACCGGAGGTTTCCAAAGTTGGAGTTAACATCATCTAGCCCCACTACATACAGGGGTTGGCCAAAATAATGGAAACACCTGGAAAAATAAACAAAAAAGAGATTTTTATGTACTCACCGTAAAATCTCTTTCTCTTAGCCTCTAATTGGGGGACACAGGACCATGGGTGTTATGCTGCTGTCCACTAGGAGGCGACACTATGCATAATCTGAAAAAGATTAACAGTGGCTCGTTCTCTGCAGTATACACCCCTGGCCGGCCACAGCCTTAACCAGTTTTGTGCTAAAGCAGTAGGAGGAACATAACAGACAACATAACAATGCCTATAGAAAAAGGCAACTATGTACGAGCTCAAGAACAATATGAGAACTCAGTATAAAAACGTCCCGGAACGGGCAACAGGGCGGGAGCTGTGTCCCCCAATTAGAGGCTAAGAGAAAGAGATTTTACGGTGAGTACATAAAAATCTCCTTTTCTCTTTCCCCTCATTGGGGGACACCGGACCATGGGACGTCCCAAAGCAGTCCCTGGGTGGGAAGCAATCGAACGATTATTGTACAGACAGTCCCCTGCAGGTGGGGCACTAAGGCCTGCAGGACATGCCTACCCAGACTCGCATCTGCTGAGGACTGGGTATGGACTCTGTAGTGTTTGGTAAACGTGTGTAAGGTAGACCAGGTGGCCGCCTTACACACTTATTGTGCCGAGGCCTGGTGCCTAACGGCCCAAGAGGCCCCTACCGCACGGGTAGAATGTGCTGTAATACCAACCGGAAGAGGTGAATTTTTAAGCCTGTAGGCCTCCTGTATGGTGGTATTTATCCGCCTAGCGAGGGTAGCTTTGGAAGCTGGCATACCCTTGCAGCTGCCTTCCAGAAGAAGGAAGAGGGAATTCGAGATCTGGAAGGGCGCAGTCCTAGACACATATATATGCAATGCCCTGACAAGGTCCAGCGTATGCAAAGCCTTCTCAATCCTATGAACCGGTGCCGGACAAAAGGGACGGCAAGGAGATTTCTTCGTTGAGATGGAAGGTAGATACAACCTTTGGGAGGAAGGATGGAACCGTACAGAGAACTACAAAAACCAAGAAGGGATGTCTGCAGGAGAGAGCTGTCAGTTCTGACACTCTGCGTAGCGAGGTGATTGCCACCAGAAAGGCCACCTTCTGGGATAGAAGGCGGAGTGGGATTTCTCTAAGAGGCTCAAAAGGTGGTTCCTGTAGTGCTTTCAGCACCAGGTTGAGATCCCACGTCTCTAGTGGTCGTTTGTAGGGGGGAACCAAGCAGGAGACCCCTTTAAGATATGTCCTGACTTGCAATTTGTTAGCAATGTGTCTCTGAAAAACAACCGAGAGAGCTGACACTTGGCTCTTAAGAGAGCCCTGGGACAGTTTGGCCTCCAGACCCGATTGGAGAAAACCTAGTACCGTGGGCAAGGAATAGGGCAATGGTGTCTGGCCATGATCTTCACACCAGGTAAAGAAGGCCTTCCATGTACGGTAGTAAATCTTGGCAGAGGCTGGTTTCCTTGCCCTGATCATGGTTCCAATGATGCCGGCGATAACCCTGCCTGGGTTAAAACCCAGATCTCAAGGGCCACGAAGTCAAATTAAGGGCCCCTGAATTCTGGTGGTAGAACGGGCCCTGAAACAGAAGATCTGGACGGTTTGGGAGACGCCAGGGGGCATCTGCGGAGAGCTGTACGATGTCGGTGCACCATGTACGTCTTGGCCAGTCTGGGGCAATTAGGATGGTTGGAACTCCCTCTTGCTTGATTTTTCTCAGTACTCTGGGAATCAGATGGAAGGGTGGAAAGACGTACAGGAGCCGGAATTAGGTACAGTCCTGGACCAGGGCATCCGCTCCCAGTGACCGCGGATCGTGTGTTCTGGCCATGAAGCTGGGGACCTTGGCATTGAGGTGTGATGCCATTAGGTCCACGTCCGGAGTCCCCCAGCGATGGCAGATTTCTTGAAAAACTTCGGAAATGTAGGGACCACTCTCCTGAGTCCATTCCTTGTCGACTGAGGAAGTCTGCTTCCCAGTTGTCTACTCCCGGAATGTGGACCGCAGACAGGACTGAGTGTGTTTTCCGCCCATTGGACAATGCGTGTTACTTCTCGCATCGCCTGGGCACTGCGAGTCCCTCCTTGGTGATTCACGTATGCCACCGCCGTGGCATGGTGCGACTGTATTCTTATGTGAGAGGCTGCTAGTAAGTGCTGGAAGGCTCTCAACGCCAGGAGGATGGCACGAATTTCCAAGAAGTTGATGGGCATGGTTGCTTCTGTTTGGGACCATTTGCCCTGTGCTCTGTGGTGCAGGTGCACCGCTCCCCAACCTGTCAGACTCGCGTCGGTGGTTAGAACCTTCCAATGACCCGTGAGAAAGGATTTTCCTTTTGCAAGTGAGGTCGGTCTGAGCCACCAATGTAGGGACCTCCTGGTTGTCGGTGTTAACCGAAACGTTCTGTCGAGGGAAAAAGGACTCTTGTCCCAGGACTTCAGGATGGCCAGTTGGAGAGGCCTGAGATGAAGCTGGGCAAATGGAACCACTTCCACTGCTGCCACCATCCTGCCGAGGACCCTCATGGCAAACCGGAGAGATCGAGGGTGTGTTCGGAGGAGCGTGCGAACTCCCAGACGGAGAGCAAGCTCCTTGTCCTTGGGAAGGAGCACTAGACCCCTGGAGGTGTTGAAGTGCTTTCCCAAGAAAGTCAGGGACCGACTTGGAATCGGTGATGACTTGGGTAAATTGACTAACCATCCCAGGCGACTCAGTGTGTCCACTGTGATTGAGACGCTGAGTTCGCAATCCCTGAAGGTGGGAGCTTTGATGAGGAGATCGTCCAGGTATGGAACGACAACTATGCCTCTGAAGTGTAGGACACTCATGGTGGCTGCCATGACCTTGGTAAACACTCTGGGAGCCGTGGCGAGTCCGAACGGGAGATCCACGAACTGGTAGTGTTCCTGGTCGATTGCGAACCTGAGGAATCGCTGGTGGGCAGGTGCAATTGGGATATGCAGGTATGCATCTTGTATGTCTATAGAGGCAAGAAACTCCCCCTCCTCCATGGACGCTATGATGGATCGGAGGGACTCCATTCGGAAGTGACGCACCCGTACATATTTGTTTAGTTGTTTGAGGTCCAGTATGGGCCTTACACTGCCTCCTTTTTTGGGGACTACTAATGGATGCCGTATCTGCTTCCACTGTCAGCCCTACCTGAGGTGTCTCAACCTAATTCTCCCCAGAAGGGGTGATTAGGGGGGGTGCAGGTGTCACCATCGGAGGGCTTCTCCATCACCTCGAGCTCAACCAAGAAACCAGAGGAATTGGGGAGGGAGGGGGGTCATCTCGACCTCAACCGAGCACCCCGAGATGCTAAGGAGGGAGCAGCATGGGGGGAGATGGTCTCTACTTCAACCCGGCACCCCCATAACGGGGGGGATGTCGAGGAAGGAGCCATGCCGGGGAGTCTCGAAAGAGACCCACTTTGCTTCTTCTGTGATTGAAGAATAAAATTTAGGTGTGCCTCCTATGCAACACTAAGCAAAAACTGGTTAAGACTGTGGCCGACCAGGGGTGTATACTGCAGAGGAGGAGCCACTGTTAATCTTTTTCAGATTATGCATAGTGTCGCCTCCTAGTGGACAGCAGCATAACACCCATGGTCCTGTGTCCCCCAATGAGGCGAAAGAAAATTAGTTTAATATGGTGTAGGTCCACCATTTGTAGCGATTACAGCCTCAATTCTCTGAGGTATGGATTCATACAAGGTGATATCATTGGCCCGGCGGATCTCCACGAAATAGCACCCGAGGCCATCACAGAACCTCTGCCATGTTTTACGGTTGGGAGAAGGCAGTCTGGAGGGAATGCTTCTTTCGGCTGTCTCCAAACGTACACTCGGCCGGAGGTCGGAAAATGGGGTAAACGATGATTCGTCTGAGAATATCACATGTTTCCACTGCTCGAGGGACCAATTCTGGAGGTTTCTACACCACTCTAAATGCTTGGAAACATTTGTCATTGAGAGCAGCGGTTTTCTAACTGCAGTTCTTCCGTGGAATCCAGATTTGTGCAGCTCCCAACTAACAGTTTTCGTGGAAACTGGGTTATGTAGGTGTTCATTGAGCTCAGCAGTGATTTTCGGAGCTGTGGTCTTGCGATCCTCTCTCATAATTCGGTCTCTCTCAGTCAACTTCGACTTTTGGCCGGACCTGTGCTTTGCTGACGACGTTTTTCCTTCTCTTTCAAATGCAGTCATTACTTTGGAGACAGTACCTCTTGACACGCCAAGCATTCAGGCACTTTCTGTTACATTAGCGCATGCCATACGAGCACCAACAATTTGGCCTTTTTGAAAATCCAAAAGGTCTGCCATTGGTATCAGGTTCTCATCAATGTTCTTACAATTCAGCAAAACAAACAGTTAATTTACATACACATATCACTTAAGGCTGCTTTCACATCGCGTTTTTATGCAATCCGACGCTATCCGTTGAAAATCAGGGGGACAGCAGGAGACACCAGGGGAACAACGAGATGACAGGCGGCAGAGAGGAGGGGGGAGCAAGGTGACAGGAGACCAAACTGATCCTGAAAAATGTTGGAATCGGATGCCTATTTGGCATCCGATTGCAGGGATCAGTTTGGATCCGATGCTGTCCGATTTTCATCGGACAGCATCGTATTTAACTAAAATTGCAATGTGAAACCAGCCTAACACAAATAATCAACTACAAAACATTAACATATGTCACGGTTTGCATGTTTATAACATGTTTGAAAATTATGATGCCAAAACGTTTTGTTTCCATTATTTTGTCCAACTCCTGTATATACCCATTCTAGTAAAAAGTGTTCAATGTACACAAAGTCATGAAGAACCTTCTAGAACGCTCATTAAGTTGGCATGGATCAACAGAATAACACTGGTGATAAAGAACAAGGACATTCTGACCCGTATGCCAGTGATTGGTAGGGCTATCATCTATTTAACGTAATGAGCTCTTCATACAGCATGATAAAAATAAATGTTTAAAAACAACACATTCTACAGACTCTACATATGAATGTTTTATTTAAAGGGATTGTTTAATTTCTAAAGCTGCACTCTCTGAAACTCCAAAGGAGCTGATCCCAGCTTTGAGCCATAATATCTTTCTTTTAGCCTTTTCTAAACCTTCTCTTCAGGAATGCCTGCCTCACCTTTGTCTCGCCTAAGGATGTTTCCATGCCATCTTTGTGTTGATGGATTTGATCAACATGAGCTCTCCAATCCTACAATTCAAAAATAAAAACATTTCAACTCTTCAAAGAATTAACATATAGATGATTAATAAGACTGTATTCATAACAGTTCACCTTATTGTCAGTTCTGACTGTGACCTTTAACTGAGGGAGGACCCGCTCCACTTCCAGGTACCACTCTGCTGCGTCAGTATTGGATTCCAAAATCTCTCCTGGCTTAGAGGATTCACCAGCAATCTGAGAAAGACAGGGTGTAATCATTCTTCACAAAAATTGTACCCCAAAACATGTGTTGTCTTTTATTTGTATGATTGAATAAAGAATTGGAGTTTTATCAATAAACCCAGACGGTGCGGATCTATTTTTTCTAAATCTATGGGTAATCATTCTTCAGTACTCAGCAATGCATACTGAGTGGTGTCCTTATTTCCGTTTATGTAAAAAATGTGGCCTTCTCTTTCTTGTGGCGTACCCCTTCTCTTTCCAGTGGCCTATCACTCTTCTTTCCAGTGTCTTACCCCTTCTATTTCCAGTGGATAACCTCTTCTCTTTCCAGTGGCTGACCCCTTCCCTTTCTAATGAATTACTCCTTCTCTTTCTAGAAGCTCACCCCTTCTTTTTCCAGTGGCTAACCCCTTCTCTTTCCAATGATTTACTCCTCCTCTTTCCAGTGCCTTACCCCTCCTCTTTCCAGTGCCTTACCCATTCTCTTTCCAGTGCCTTACCCATTCTCTTTCCAGTGCCTTACCCATTCTCTTTCCAGTGCCTTACCCATTCTTTTGCAAGTGTCTTACCCCTTCTCTTTCTAGAGGCCTCCTGCTTCTCTTTCTAGAGGCTCACCCCCTTCTCTTTCCAGTGCCTTACCCCTTCTCTTGCAGTGCCTTACCCCCTTCTCTTTCCTAATGAGTATTGGATGTCTAAAGCAGACAGTATAACCAGGTCTCCTAAAATGTTAATTTTAGTAAAGTCAATTCACGGGCAGCAGCTCTGTTGGACATTCTTGAAGTCAGCGTGCCGATTGCACGCTCCCTCAAAACTTGTGACATCTGTGGCATTGCGTTGTCTGATAAAACTGCACATTTTAGATTGGTCTTTTATTGTGGCCAGCGAAAGGCACACCTGTGTAATAATCACTGTCTAATTAGCACCTTGATATGCCACACCTGTTAGGTGGATGGTTTATCTCAGAAAGGGAGAAGTGCTCACTAATGGTGGGGTTACACGTCCCGATATCGCCGCGATATCGGAAGCAACGCCGCGGGAGCGCGCATTTTTTGAGCGCTTTTCCCGATATCGCATCGGCGGTTTACACGCTGCGATATCGGGAAACAACGTCCCTCCGATGTTTACACCCACCAACCCAGTAACGACCATTTAACATGGGAGTTAATGGGTGAGGTGCGAGTACGCATCGGAGTTGGGCTGTCACACGTTGCGATGCTGGTACAACGGCCTTGCGATATCGGGGAGTTGAATAGCTTTGCTATTCAACTCCGATATCGTTTTGGCATCGTTCCAGCATCGCGATGTATGCTAAAACCGTACAACGCGCACACGATATCGGGTCCAACTCGCGACCCACGTGACTTTTTGTCGGAGTTGGGTCGGAGTTGGACGCCGATATCGCGGCGTGAAAACCCACCATAACACAGAATTAGACAAATTTGTGTACAATACTTTAGAGAGAAGGCCCTTTGTCGACATAGGAAAAGTCTTAGATATTAGAGTACAGTTCATGAAAAATGGAAGCAAAAACAGAAGTGCTGCATTTATATTTAAATTTAAAGGTTTCCGAGCATCGATGGATTATGAGCAAGACGTCAGTATAGAAGAAGCATGGAAGGCAACAACTCACTAATGAAAAATTTCTCATAATATAGAGTAAAGCTAGTTACCAGTTTACTAGTTTGCGCCTTAAGAACATTTAAATCTATGAACTGTTCCTCATCATTATCTGAATCTTCTTCCTAAAAAATGAATGAGAAAATTAATTATTGCCAAACCCAAGGCATGCCAAGCAACCGTGTGAATGTTACTAACGGCACAGAACCTACCACAACTTCATCTTCAATTTTATTCAATGTTAACTCTGCGTCGTCTTCTGCTACAACTTCTTCTTCCAGCTCCTCTGACGGATAGGTTGGTCTGAAGTTATCCAAAAGTATAATATATTCAGAATTTTGTTTTATATGTTGGTTTATATTTGTTGAGAATTTCCTTAACCGTCTTGCCATTTACTACCCTGGCAGAAATGCCTTAAAGCAACTCTGTCTGCAGGTTTTTGCTATGTGAGCTGAGTAGGGTTAAGACCCCCGTACACAAAGAATATTAATCCTTTAGTGGTCGTCTGTAAGCCAAGCATACCTACAATATTGTCCTGCTGGACAATGATTGGGGACCTTCGATTTTGCACGTCAAATGCGTGTCTCAGTTGTAGATATTGATAAAACATGAAA
This sequence comes from Allobates femoralis, assembly GCA_033576535.1. Taxonomy (NCBI): domain Eukaryota; kingdom Metazoa; phylum Chordata; class Amphibia; order Anura; family Aromobatidae; genus Allobates; species Allobates femoralis. The sequence goes on from JARQOC010000002.1 coordinate 488,816,528, forward strand.
TGGTGAAATGGAAATTCTTTCCGAAGTTCTTCAAAGGACTTACAAATTCCCCTGGTTAGCAACTGTGACAACCACTGGATTCCTATCCTTCTCCACTGCGCACAACCCTTAAGGGGTAGCAATTCAGGCAGATAAGGGTCATCCCATATGGGGGAGTATATCGTATGAGCTGTGATACCTCGAAGTTGCTTAAATGTATCCCAAATTTTAATCATAAGCAGTATGGTAGGGCATCTGGAAGCATAGGAACGAAATGCGCCCGCCTACAGATTCGAGATTAACGACCCTCGTCCGACTAGGAAATGGAGTATTCTGTCTACTGAATCATCAGCTCTACAATTAGCTCTTCCCGCAAAGTGCTGACACTGGGACGATAGGTAATACAGCCAAGGGTTGGGCAAGGCCAATCCCCTTTCATCTTTAGGCCTCTGCAAATGTTCAAGCTTAATAGGCGCACGCTGCGGTTGCCAAATAAATTCCCTGAAGACAGCATGGATCTCATGAAATCTGTTTTGAGGCAGCCATGTGGGGGGCATTGTGGAGAACATATAAACGTTGTGGTATAATCACCATCTTTATCAAGTTCACTCTTCCCACCATACAGAGGTGTAATTTGGACAAGGCCCAAACTTTGTTTGATTTTAAGCATTAGCGGAGCCAGGTTCAATCGCTCATACTCCAAGTTGGCTGAGATAACAATCGCCATGTACTTAAATTCTGATACCACTGGAATAGCGGTATAAACAGACGCTATATTATCAAGGAGGAGTAGGGCTGATTCATCCCAGTTGATATTCATTCCAGAGATACCTCCAAACTCTGACAAGAGCACCATAGTACGGTCAAGAGAACCACCCGGTTCCCCCAAAAAGAGGAGTAGGTCATCCGCATATAGCGCTACTTTTTCCTCATGGTCCCCATAACGGAAACCCTTAATGTTAGACTCCTTTCTAATTCCAGCACCCAGTGGCTCCTCTGCAAGAGCAAACAACAGCGGGGACAGACGGCAACCCTGCCTCGTATCCCTATGGAGCGGGATCGACTCAGAGATACTGCCTCATTGGGGGTAGTTTAGTAGAAAAAAGGTTCATGACAGGTTCCCCTTAAACTAATCCCTTTATCACCTGATGATTACCATTGCAGGACTACAAAGCTCTCCCAGCTCAGCTACATGATTAAGACTCATTTCTTTGATTGTGTGAGCACAGCACCAGCCAGTAATCTATGTGATACCTCATTGGATTCAGGGTTTCTTTGCCTACATTATGTTGCTGAGATGAGGTAACAAACAAAAACATGCTGAAAAATTCCCTTTATCATGAAGTGCTGTAATTGTTAACACAGACATAGTAGCTGTCCCCATACAAATGCTAAAAGGCAGGAGACTACTTCCGGTTCCGGCGCCGACATGACCAGCCGCGTTTAGCGAGGCTCCGGATCCCGCCGCGGCAATCCAGCATCATCCAGCCCTCCTGCACATCAACTGCCACGAACTGCCCTCAGTCAGCAGCCCGGGACCGCGAGGCACCCAGACGCAGATCGGGATGGACCGGTATGTGACAAAAAAGGGGGAGGCGGACCGGTCTCTCCCGCAACACGCGGCCGCGTCTAATGGCGCCCGTGACCAGGACGGGAGGGGTGAGCGTGCCTGCAGCCCCGAGCGGAGAGTTGAAACCCTGAGGGGGCCCAGCACTGATGAGGCAACAAACAACAGCGGGGGACAATCAGAATGGTCCGTGGGAGAGACCCAGACCCCGATAGGCAACAGTAGCAGCAGTAATGGAAGCTGCTGCAGCAGTATAAGCCAGGAAGGGGAACACCAACCGGGTCTGCAGGGGGATGAAAGACATGAACAGCCTGAAGCCACAGTAATGCAGAGAGGTGAAATGCAGACTGCACAGGCAACAGGAGGATGGCAGTACCATCACCAGATAGACTATAAAGTATTGGCTAAGGAGCTGGCAATTCACATGGCTGAAGAATTCAAATCAGCAGTAGCTGACATGGTAAAAGTCAAAACCAAAGAACTCACAACAACAGTGGGGGATCATACACTTAGAATTGAAGAGACAGAAGTTAGAATAAGCTCTGCTGAAGACAGGATACTAGAACTTGAAGACCAGGTAGAGGCCCTACAAAAGAGATCCGACTACGCATTCTCAAAGCTGGAAGATATTGAGAATAGGTCACGAAGGAGTAATCTTAAAATAGTAGGGCTCCCAGAATCTGTTCCAGTGGGTCAGCTTGAAGAAATCTTTGAAGTGGACCTCCCCAAAGCTTTGGGGGTAATGCACAGATGTAAAACGGAAAGAACTCATAGACTTGGGCCACCTAAAGAGAGTATACCCACTTCAACTGGGGACACCAGAAGCACCCTTTCAACGAGAAGTGTTAACAATAACATTAATAACAAACCGAGACACGCCATCGCCAAATTTCTGAATCATAGGGATAAGGAGGAGATCCTGAGAGCTTATAAGGCCAGAAGACATCCCCTGACACTATATGGCCATAAAGTTTTGGTTTTTGCGGACTACTCGGTGGAAGTTACTCGCCGCAGAAGAGCCTTTAGCGAGGCTTGCTCCCTACTCTACAAAAGAAATGTGCGATTCCAATTAAACTTTCCAGCTACCCTGAGATTCAACGCGAGAGACGGTACACCAATGACTTTCATGGACCCAGGGGAAGCAATGAAAGAGATACTAGAGAACACTCGTTCACCGAAAGCTGTGACCCCAACGACTGCGACTGCAACCACGGATAAAATGCCAAAAACATCGGCACCAGATATGGAATCGGAGGAGGAACGTGATTCTGTCAGATCCTACAGACTACGCTCGGCCGCCGTAAATGAAAATTCCTCATCCAGCAATGGGACTCCTAAACAACAACGCCAAACAGGAGGTCGCTGGCAAAAGAAGAAATGATGCGACCAAACTTAGCGACCGGGAGATGATATCAACGCAACACTCAGCACTAAGATGTCCGTGATTCCTGTTAACCATCGGCGATGGTCCGAATTACATGGAGGAGCCTGATCCTCTCCTTTTCATTCCCTCCCCCCCCCTCCTCTTCTTATCTATGTAAATCCCTGTGTTTATTGTTTGTTTGTTTATTTTTGTCTTCTCTCTATCCCCCTCCCTTTTCCTGTGTGTTTTTTTTTTTTTTTTTTTTTTTTTTTTTTTCTCAGCATTTATACGCCTGAAACACAAGGAGAACAGAAGAGAAACTGGACAACCGTTTAAGCAGAAACACTCCAATCTGCACAAGATATAAGTGATGCACTTTATGGACTCTTATTGTTGATGGGGGGGGTGGAGAGGGAGGGAGAGGAATTGGTTGGGGAAACTTTGGGTAAAGGGGAAACAGTTATATCTCTTAAGAGTTATATGTGTCTGCATATATATAAAATGACTAGTTTAGTAATGTTTGTAATAATTCGAACTACCCAAGAAGCATTGAACACGAGGATACTCGTATAGAGATTTTAAACAGTTATGTGATGATGATTACAACAAGAAATAAGGTGGTGTTGTGGTTAGTCAATGAAGAATTAGGAAATTCAAGGGCATATGCTACACTGCAAATATGGAATTTATAATCAGCTGGTTGTCGTGGCGGGGTGGGACGCTCCCATAAGGGCTGTATTGAAGGGAAGAAGAGAAGACGAATATAAAGACAGAATGGGAGAAGGAGAGTACACTAACATGTGGGAAAAACTGGGGAAAGGGAGGGTACCTAGAGCTAGCAACAACAGTTTAAAGGAATATCACCACCATAATGAAGAAACATATGCCAAAAGGAAAACACGGGGAAAAAAGATAGCGGAGCGTAAGGAGCAACACTTATCAAACCATTACTTAGATACCAACCGCGATGGTTAGGTGGGTCTCCTGGAATGTAAAGGGTATGCGCTCCCCAGCAAAGCGCATGATGATTTTACGACACCTTAAAAGACTCCGCACAGATATTGCCTTGCTCCAGGAGACCCACCTGACGTCTGAGGACTTCTTTAGATTAAAAAAATTGTGGGTGGGGGAGATTTATGGATCGGGAGCGGTTGAGAAGAAGGCGGGAGTCTTAATTTTAATACATAGGTCTTTACCACACAAAATCCTGTCCACACAGATAGATAATGGAGGCAGGATAATACAGATGACCATACAGATTCAGAAGGACATATTTTCTGTATACAATATATATGCACCAAATACAAACCAAAAAACTTTCTTCCAAGATTTGCAAAATAGACTCCTAACCGATGAGGGACACAACAGGATAGTGGGTGGCGACTTCAACATGGTACTAAACCAGGAGGAAGACAGGAGACATTCGCCACCTTTGAGAGGGAGAGATCAACCGTCAACGAGACTGCGCACAGAAAACTTTCTTGAACCTATTTTTACAGTGGTGAACATGACGGATGTATGGAGGACGGTTCATCCTCTTGAAAGAGAATATACCCATTTCTCCCACCCCCATGGATCTTGGTCCAGAATAGACATGTTCTTCACTACTCCTACGATATTACAAAGACTAATTGAAATTAAAATTGAGGACATGGTGATTTCTGACCATGCCCCATTGGTGATGGAATCCAAAGATACTTATGAGAAAGGGTTGGATTATCTATGGAGATTCCCAGATACGTTTATTAAAGATGAAAACTTTGTTTCCCTCCTCAGAGAATGGTGGACGATATACTCGAGAGACAACGAAACCCATCGCTCCGATCCAGGCTTATTCTGGGAGGCGGCGAAGGCGGTACTGAGAGGTAATGTAATGGCTTACAGCATGGGGATGAAAAAAAAAATTAAAGAGCAATTCGTAAAAGCAAGCCTGGAAGTCAGGAATGCCTATTCCACATATAAAAATACGATGGCTGACTCTGATAAAGAGACATGGCAGCTAGCCAAAGAAGCATTTGATATGTGGGCAAGACGTAGAGAAACTATCTATAAAAGTAGAATGGAACTTAGTCTCCACAAATTCGGCGATAAAGCCGGTAGATTGCTGGCACGACTATCCCGGGGTACACAGATCTCACCTCCCATCCAAAAAATAATAGACAGTAGAGGTAATACGTGGACCAATCCTAAAGATATTAATCAGGCATTAGGAAAATTCTATGCATCCCTATATTCAGATAGAGACCCTGAAACACCCAGTCAGACAGACTTACTTCATAGGTACCGTCTCCCAACACTAATAGAAGAGGATAAACAATTTCTAAACAGCCCAGTTACGACGGAGGAAATAGAGAGCGCAATTAAAACCATAAATTCGGGCAAAGCGCCCGGACCAGATGGATACAATGGGGCTTTCTTTAAAGCCCTCAGAGAACAGATTTCCCCTGTACTACGAGACCTATTTAACTCAATACTGCAGGGCGCTCCCATACCTGATAGAATGAACCTGGCCCATATAAAACTCATACCCAAACCAGGAAAGGTACTAACAGATCCGGCGAGCTTTAGGCCAATCTCCCTGATAAATCAGGATCTAAAACTCCTTTCTAAAATAATGGCGGACAGACTAGCAACAATTATGCCTAAATTGATACCTCCTCACCAAGCCGGATTTATAAAGGGCAGATCGACCACCACTAATATCAGAAGAGCGCTGCTGCTGATAGATGTCATGGGGAAAAAAGTGGGATTAGAGAGGGGGGACCCAGCCATGATCACACTAGATGCGGAAAAAGCATTTGATAATGTAAAGTGGTCATGGCTGGGTACAGTTTTGGATTCCATAGGGATGGAGGGTCCTTTCAGACAATATATCCAATCCTTGTACAACAACCCAAAAGCATGCATTAGCACTCCTGGCTACCTATCCAACACCTTCCCTCTGCAAAAAGGAACAAGACAGGGTTGCCCGTTATCCCCTCTACTTTTTAACCTGGCAATAGAACCTTTGGCACTCTATCTAGAAAAAAGCTCGATTTACGAGGGTTTTAAAGTGGGAACTAGAGAAATTAAACTGTCACTTTTTGCGGATGATATTATTCTATATGTGCAAAACCCAACGAGAGACTTACCCCAAATATTGACCACAATCGAAATTTTAGGCAAACAGTCGGGCTTTTCTCTTAACAAAGAAAAATGTGAAATTATGTTCATCAACCCGAAAAGTAGACACTCACAAAAAGCACAATTTTGCGAACTCCCCATAGCTAAAGAAAGTATCAAGTACTTGGGCATACAATTGGCTAGATGTCCTAATCTGACATACAAACTTAACTTTACGCCAATTCTCTCAAAAATTGAAAAAGAATTGACAGGCTGGGCTAAGCTGCCACTATCTTTGATGGGAAGATGCCATCTGCTCAAGATGATCAGTTTCGCCAGGCTCTTATACCCGCTTCAGACTCTCCCCATGCTGTTGAGGCATACAGACATACTTAAATTGAACAAAGCTTTCTCAAAATTCCTATGGAGGGGAAGAAAAGCCAGGTTGGCTCTTGGTGTCCTGATGCAGTCGAGACAAGAGGGAGGATTACAGCTCCCAGATATTCGCGGATACAACTTGATATGTATCCTGCGTAATGTACTCGACTGGATGAAGGGAACCAACAGACACTCCGATGTGTTACTAGAAGGAGAATTTGCTAAACCGTGGGAATTGTCAGCTCTGCTGCACTCTCCAATGCCTTACATACCCAAAAAACTTAAGAATACGGTTATTTACAGAGACACAATAGCAACATGGAAGGCGGTAAGGAAAAAAACTAAATTTATCGTGGAAAATATCCAAGATACTTAACCCTTGGAAATGCCCGGCTTTCCAACTGGGTAATGAAAATCAACTCTTTACGGCTTGGAGGGAAAGAGGCATTAAAACCTTGGGCGACCTTATTAACACTGGGGAGAGGAGATGGATGACTGAAAACGAGGTCCTACAAACTTATAATCTTCCTCGATTTCAGGCTATGCAATATCGACAGATTGACCACTATCTCCTCTCCCAACTACGAGATATCACTGGGGAGATAGATGATAATCTGTGGACCAACATAATGGAACTGAACGAGGGAGATATTTCCATTACCTCTCTTTATGCTAAACTGCAGGCAGCTCTGAGACCAGCAAGGAGGACTAATCTCTTTGCAAAATGGAAAAAACATATTGAAGACCCTGACCTCGCACAGAAAATACTGGAAGGATGGGAAGACTTTAGGAGATATGTCCACAATGAAAGGTGGAGAGACTCACAATTTCGGATCATACATGGGACTATACAGGCATTTAATATACCACATACTCAAAATAACCAGGACCGATGGTTAGAATGCCCTAAATGTAAGTCCCCTATGACAGATCTGGAACATGGTCTCTGGTCCTGTCCTGCCTCTCATTTGTTCTGGAAGGAAGTGGAAAGATGGACAAAGGATCTATGCAAGGGACTAGATAGGCTGAACCCAATGATGTGGCTTTTCCACTATAAAGAAGGCGTGGGGGGAAAGGAGCAGCTGCACATATTGTTCCACTATATCGCTATCACTGCAAAGAGACTTTTATTGCAGTCTTGGCTGAATGATAAACGCCTGATCTACAGCAGGTCAAAGCTTCCTTACGGGCTGTTCTCACAATCGAATCCTTAGATACACTGCGCAATCCCACCAAGCTAACAGCAAAATTCTTCTACAAATGGAGGGGGTTCATTGAACTTGAATTTACAGACGCTGAAATTAAGACTTTTATGATACCACATAGATCATCTACCTGGTATGCCAGAGAGGACTTAGAAGACGCACTGGGCAGACTCAAATGCGCTGACTATCGATAGACCCCCCAATAGACATATAGAAATAGAATGAACGACCACAAAGGCTGTTGCTATGCTATGCTATCTAGGAAGGGAGGTGGGCGGGTGTAAAGGGATTTATACTTGTCTAACTGTTAGCTGTTACATCGCAAGGACATAAACACAAGAGTGAATACATGTATGAGTATGCAATAATGTAAATTTATGCTATTGAAAGATAACTTTATGCAAGATATGTCATGAAACATATGTTTTTGTTCAATATTAAACAATAAAAATGATGGTTCAAAAAAAAAAAAGGCAGGAGACCGATAGCCAGCGTCTATTGAAAACTACCGTGACTGGAGAAAACTCAGATCCTGACAGTTATACCACTTTGATGCCATAATCAATACTGATCACAACACTTATAACAAAATAGAATTCCCTGTGACACAAAGGAGCGTGATGAAGTTCTCCAGGGTTGTCCTATGAAAATGCATTTAAATGCATCGTTCTGTTGTGAAAGAGATAAACCCAAATACTTGGTATCTGATCATAGGAGATGTATCAAACGGTCTGAAAATGGGAAATTGCCTTGTAAAAAAATTCACTACTTAACTGTTGATGCTCTGCCCTTCTATCAAAGTCAGTCCCTCTTATGAAGGGGGATACTGCCACTATATAAGGAACTACTAATAATTCTGCTTCACACCATAATACATAGTGGCTCCACACTGTAAAGTTAATATTAAAGGGCTTTTCTGGTGTTGGAAAACCTCTAAACCCCCAGTAGCAGTTTGTTTTAAAACAAAGACATTACACTTCACTCACCCTCCCCAGGTCCGGCACCAAGTCTCCCTATGTCTGTTACTGTCTGTAGTGCTGAAGTCATTCCATGAGCTCAGCACCTTGTGCCGTCAACTTGGCCAGTGCCACTGACCTCATTTATAGAGTGCAGAGCTGTCGACGTGATGTCAGTGTGGCAATGGGAGAGCGGTGGATAGATAGCGCCGGACCTGGGGAGGGTGAGTAAAGCTTAGTATATATTGTTTAAAAAATACTGTAGCAAGGGGACATGGGGGTTTTAAGAAACCGTGAAAAATAATTTTAAAACAAACTTACCTCTTCCATGTAAAGTCTATATGCTTCAAGGCGTTCTCTGCTAAGAAGTCAAGGACATAGCACACTTGTTCTCCATAGCCTGCCTTCAGCTTAGAGGGAGGAAAATCTGTGGTTCCACCCTTAGGAAATCAATATACAACATCATGACTTCGGCCTGCTGACTTACACCTGATAAGTCCCCATAAGAAAATACCATGAAACTTACAAATGAACGCAGCTCTGCAAGAATTTTAGAAATGACAGCGTTTGGATCATCGTATTCTTGGGGTTGTTCAAAATAGCGTCCAGCTTTATTTATTAGCCATGCGGCAAGTGTACTGAACATGTAAAACTGTTCCCCGGGGTTGGTTGGTAATGCAAAATATAACCTATCAAGAGAATGTTAGAAAACACATTATGCTTCAGCTGCGCACAGATTGTAGGTGACAATCCTATATGGCAGGTAGGTCCACTGACCCTGTGCAGTCCATATTGGAACCTGTCTGAATAACCACACATAAGGGACTCTATGGATCGCTGATACAGCAATTCATATGGGGCTCTATGGCACATGGATCGCTGATACATAGTAACATAGTATTTAAAGTTGACGGAAGACTTTAAGGGTACCTTTACACGTCACAACATTGCATGCAATTTCACTTTCAACTTACTGGTTGCAGTGAAATCATGGACACATTGTTCTATTTGTACACTGCAACAAGATAGAACAATGTGTCCATGATTTCACTACAACCAGTAAGTTGTAAGTGAAATTGCATGCAATGTTGCAACATGTAAAGGTACCCTAAGTCCATCTAGTTCAACCCATAGCCTAACATGTTGATCCAGAGAAAAGGAAAAAAAACCCATGTGGCAACACTAAGCTCCACATTGGGGAAAAAAATTCCTTCCTGACTCCACATACGGCAATCAGACTAATTCCCTGGATCAACGCCTGAGGCACGTGACTCGCTGATACAGAACTTATTATGGAACCTATGGCACATGGATCACTGATACAGCACTTCATATGGGCCTCTATGGTACATGGATCGCTGATACAGTACTCCTTATGGAACCTATGGCACATAGATCACTGATAGAGCATTACTTATGGAACCTATGGCACATTAATTGCTGTATATAGCACTTCTTATGGGAGTAATGGTACATGGATAATTGCTACAGCATTCCTTATGGAACCTATGCCACATTGATCGCTTATAGAGCACTTAGTGAGGTGAACTTTAGTGTAAAAAATTATAACCCAACCATAAAAGTAAACTGGCTATTATATCTACATCACACTTACCGGGATATTGGTCTCATGTTGTGTTTCCTCAGTAAATCCTCTTCATAATCCAGCAGCTTCAGTTTCTCCAGTAAATCCTCCATGAGGATGAAAACCTGGAAGGCGGCTCCAGGCCCCCGCTCGTCTTCCTCCATTCTCCTTCCATCTTCAGTCATTTCAATTACAACTCTGCAGACCTTTCACTTGAAATAAGAAGAAACCGGTAGTCACCTTGTTGTTGCCTTGAAGATAAAAAATACATTATGGCAATAGTTCCCAAATACTTATAGAATTTGCTGGTGCAGGCGCTCCTCTGTTTGTTTCAGGCATGTCTACAGATGAAGATAATGGCTGGTGTCCCAGAGACCTGCACTCAGGAACCTCTACAAGGACACATTACATAGCGGCCCCAGATAATTCTGTAAGACCTTCCTACATATAGTGTGTATGTGAGGATTTCCCCTACTTGTGCATAGGACAAGGGTGGCAAGGGACCACCAACAACACTGACTCTGGGGGCCAGTGTTCAGCTACCAGCATATATTAGATCACCCTTATTCACAAATGTTCCTATTATTCTAAATAGTAATAAACTGGGTAGTGTGTTAAATGAATTATGAGATGATGCTTAATGTCTGAATCAAGTTCACTGTGTCCACCATTGATCATAAGAAGCATTCGGGAGCCTACTCCTGCACAGGGGCCCATCGGGGGATTCACCTGCTCCGCTGTAGGCCAGTCCGTTCATGCTTGTATAGGCATGGGTGGCAGACAGCTCACTGGATGAGGCTCCCAGGGGCCCCTCCATCCTATAAGACGGCTAATTCTAGTCATGGCCACTATAGGAGTCCAGCTAGTAAAGGTCTGCATACTATTAATAAAGAGGAGGGTGATGGGGTGTATGTGTGCCGATCAGCTCGGCGCAGTTTTCCAAATGAGACACGTTCTAACTCTTCACCATGTTGTGGCTCCCTCGAGCCTAGATACATACTGTATGTGGATGTCCCCAAGCAGAGTGTCACCCAGAAAATTAAGAGCCTAAAATGGCGACCACTTCTGCAATGCTGCACAGGGCGCGTTATTTGTGAATGGTACATTCACATATTGAGCTAGTACTATGGTTACTGCTAAGTGGCTGAGAATGAACACAAACTGCTTAGGGTTAAAGGGGTTGATCACTACTTGGAGGCAGATCTAGAACCACAGAACATCTATACCTGAACATACTGATATATATTTTACAGATCTGGACCCTAAAAGGATAGAATGAGTCTGATATGGCTCTGATTTATTTTGATTATGGCTGACTTGTCTGGTACTTTCTGTCATAAGACATTTTCAGAGCTGCAAATTGGCTATAAAATCAAAGATTGATCACAGGCGACCTATATTGAAGTTTAGGCTGGGGCTACTCAGCATCATGACTGTTATTGCATTTAGGCCTGTTTCACATATCTGTACAAAACATGCATGTGTGAGACAGGCTGTTTTTCTTGGGGAGGCATGTATCCGTGTGTCACGCATGGTGGGCCATGCGTGTGCTGTCCGTGTGCTATCCTATATAGCACACGGACAGCCTGTCATTATATACTCACCTGCCTCCAGTCCTGCTCGTTCCTCTCACTTCCGCTCCGCTGTTAGGCTCAGTGAAGTGAATATTAGATGAGAGTAATGAGCGGCCCCAGAAGTGAGAGGAAAAGGCTGCGCTGGAGGGAGGCAAGTATAAAGTTCTTTATTTTTAAACTTAAAACTTTTGGCTCTGGTGCATGCACATGGATGTCACACGGAAGATATCCATGTGCAAGACGTTTATGGCCAAAACAGGTCCGTGCTGATGGACAAGTCTTCATGTAGAGCACATGGATACGCGTCTGCTCCACACAGAGACATAGTCTGTGCGGATTTACAGACGTCTGAAGGAGGCCATAGAATATGATATGCCTTTGTATGTCCGTGCTGCCGGCATGTGTCACACCTTTGTTGGAGGCACACATGGGTGAAAGAGGCCTTAATGAGAGGAATCCCATTTGGTGACTCACATATCACAAAAAAAAACCATACCGGAATGTGATGAACTACAGCTCACAAGCGACCTATGGATTTATTGTGTTTTACAGCCAAATAGCAGCTCTAAAGTGACAACTTTTGGCCACAGTTGCACTGAGATTGGGAGAAGTAATAGACTGCGGTATGATCACATTGCCAATCATTAGCTGCCATGTCCTGTGACCTCAGCAGCCCTGGGTTAACCCCACTCTGATGGCGTGTAAGGGCTACGGAGCAGGTGCAGTGGCTTCATGCCCAGGATATGTGGATACAGCCGGGAACTACAAGTCACAGCATTATTCAGAGCCGAGATCCGATCGCTGCTGTTGTCTTGACATTAAAGATGTTGGCCCTGCTCTTTTATTGATGACCTATCCCTAGGCCAACACCAGGCTCCTGTGCTAGCTGAAATCATACAGCAGTGCCTGACACCCACTGCCCTGGAGCTGCCCCTGGTGATGTCTGCTGACAGTCCAGGTCACACTGATGGCCCCATGATGGGCAGGTGTCAGTGTCTGCCCTGTCCTGCTCCCACCACATCGCCCTCATTAGGGTACACTAGGGGGTGACAGGATCGGCACTGCTCCGCCCCATATAAACCAGTTACTGCTGCACCTATGCAAGATGCGGAGACTGTTCACACCGGATCCATCTCACTACACGTATAAGCCCCCACAGTCTGCTCTATAGCCAGTAGGAGGCCCCATGTGAAGCCGGCGGTATACACGGCCCTGTCCGGTAACAGGATGATCCATACACACTGACACTCACCGAGCACGGTAATAGACGCATCAGCTATCGTTACCTTCTTCTCTAGGCAACCGGCGCGATGACGTCATACTGCGCGACGCCCTGTGTGTGAGGAGACCGAGCCTGCGCCGCCATGTTTAGTGCTGGCAGTGGAATACATATGGCGGAAATAGAGCGGGATGTGGGGCAATGAATATAGATAATGTGCTGTCCGGCTATAGAGGGCTGAGTATGGAGAGGACTGGAGCACAGGATAGAGGGCTTATACCTTAGTGCAGGTTTTATATACTTTACAGAGGTTCTGGTACTCTAAAGATAACAGTGGACAATGCAGGAGGTGTATAATAATGTGTAATGTGCTGAATATGGATACACTCCAGAGCCATATAATAGCCAAAATACTGCACCCCGGGGCCGGACAGAGGGTGATAATACCGTAATCATTTTATTTCTATAGCTCCGACATATACTGAAGCACTTAACAATTCAAAGGGGAGATGTACAGACAATGATAACACCTAAGAAAGCATCGGGGTCACATTTGTACCATCGGCCCTTTATGCTTTTCCTCTCCATGTTCCAAGATCTATAAAAGTTTTAGTTTTCAGCCGATCATTGTCTTTTTTTGTGGTAGCAGCTTTTGTCCTTATCATTCTTATTTCCCTACGACTTACTGATCTCTTAGGCTGCCTTCACACTTGCGTTTGGAAACGCAGCGTTCCTTGCGTAAGCGCATACGCATGTAAAAACGCATGCAAAAGCTGGCAAACGCGTATTTTGTCCGCATATTGATACGCAAGCATTCAATAAAACGCAGCGTTTGCTTGCGTATGGTTGCGTTTTCTGCATGCGTCACATTTTTTATGCGCATGCGTTCAAAAACCTGTTTCAGCATTTCTACTTTTCATCATATTATTTTGAGAAAACACGCCCCAGGGGAGTGACTTGAAGTGCACTGTATAAGTAGACCCTGCCCAGTGTCAAAACTCTTCCTTTGCAGCTGTTCACAGAGGCAAGATGGATCTCGGCTTTGCTAGCTTCTATGCTGATCTAGGTTTATCGATGTACATGGCATTTTCGTTCGCTGTTGCTTGTGAAGAAGAACATCGAAGAGAAAGACGGAGAAGAAGACGTCATCGTCGTTCCTGGCAACATCCCATCGTAGAACTAGAGAGCCGTGGAGTCTACCACTCGTACCAGGAACTCAGAGAGAACCCGGAAAAGTTCTATGACTTACCAGGATGTCACAAGACAGCTTCGATGATTTGCTCCGACGTGTTCGTGGATCGATCACCGGGTAGGACACACAGCTTCGGCAATCCATTCCAGCGGAGGAACAGCTTTTGGTGACCCTGTGGTACGTATATGTTTACAATCAAACTCATGTTAAATGTTTTATTATAATTTTTTGATTGAAAATAACAAAAATAATTTAAATTTTTTTCCCTTATTTTGATTCAGATTTCTGGCGACCGGAGAGGCTTTATCTTCGCTTCATTTTCATTTCCGGATAGGATTGTCAATGCTTTCTGGGATAGTTGACGATACCTGCCGGGCAATATGTGATGACCTCCGCGAAGAATTTCTCCCTCACCCAACAACACAACTATGGCTGGAGAAAGCTGTAAGATTTATGAAGATTTGTCAATTTCCCAACTGCTTGGGGGCTGTGGACGGCAAACATGTTCGGATCCTGAAGCTGGCGGGAAGTGCCTCTGAGTACTATAACTACAAGAATTTTTTTTCTATAGTACTCATGGCGATTGCGGACGCTGACTGTTGTTTTGTTGCTGTGGATGTTGGCCAATTTGGACGAGCTAATGACTCAAGATCTTTCAAAGACTCGGACATGGGACAAAAACTGTATAGCAGCAATTTCAACATTCCACTGCCACAACCCCTACCAAACTGTGATGGACCACCTATGCCTTTTGTTGTTGGTGATGAGGCATTTCAGATGTGTGCCAACCTTGACAAGCCCTACTTTTGCCGTGACTTAACTAGGACCAAACGTATTTTCAATTACAGACTGACACGGGCAAGACGCACAGTCGAGTGTGCATTTGGATTGCTGGTATCAAAATGGCACATTCTTGGAACAACCATCAATTTGAAAATTGACAAAATTGATGAGGTTGTGAAAACCTGCGTTGTCCTTCATAATTTTGTACAAGTGAAAGAAAAACACCGCTTTGACCTTGATGAACCTGTTCAAATCAACTTGAATGACTACCAAGAACACAACCTGAGGGTCACAGGTGAAGTCACCAACATGAGGGACAGCTTTGCATCTTATTTTGTCTCTGAAAATGGACGTCTATCCTGGCAGGATGAAATGTAAATATGTTTCATTTATGTATATTTACTGTAAAGTTTGACTACATATGAGACTGTTTAATTGTCATTATATAATCATTTTTGTCCATAATGTTGTTTTTGGCTTAATACAGCTTTCATATAGCCCATAAATCCTATTCCTTAACATTAATTAAAGTGATCCTAAACCCAGAAACTGACCCCCCCCTTATCTTTAGACCTGTCCCTGCACCCCCTCATCATTTCTAGCCATCCCTTTTGCAGAAAAAAATCGCTTTTGTAAAGTAAGAGAAAAGGTTATAATACTTTGACCTGTGTGAGTTCTCTCTTTCTGTGGAAGCCGAGATGGGACAGGCCTGTCTGCTGCTGCCTGGTAATTATGCACGCCCCTCTCTGCTTCTAAGAGCCTGGCCGCGTCATGAAAGGGGCAGGGCTAAATCGCGTCATGCCGGAGCCCCGCCCCCTCATATTGTCGGCGACCGGCATGCGCCGGTGCACCCGCTGGTGGCTATCGTCTGCAGCTCTGGTGTGGCCCGTACACCTCTCCTGTGCTCGTCCTCCTCATCGGTGGGTAACTTTGAATGGATGGGTGCATGCATGGGTATGTGGATGGATGGGTGCATGGATTCATGTGTGCATGCATGGATGTGGACGTGACCGTGCCTGGATGTGATCGTGCCTGTCTGAAACCTTGCCTGCATCTCAGCTTTCATGGCTAGCGTGCGTGGTTGTTACCTTGTGAGGATGTGAGCTTGCGTGGATGATAATTGCATGGGTGAATGGATGGGTGCAACAATGGATCAAATGTCCTCTTGTTGTAGTGTGTTTGATCATACTCATAGTGGACTTTTTTTTTTTTTTTAAACTATTGAATGCAAATAGAAAAAAAAAATTGTAAAAATAAAAAGTATGGAGTTAACAACCCAAATTTAAATGAAACCACAACCTGACTCCTGAACAAGCTCTACACTATGTTGAGATACAAACCCAATACAATGAACTCATAATTTCAATGTTTATGGTAAAATACTTACGTATTAACTTTTCTCAAGGAATGTAATAAATACATTTTTGTAGAAATAAAGTTCTTTTAATAATGGAAATAATGAAGTATTGTAAACATACCATCAACAACAACAATTATTTTGTATATTAATACCGGAACCGGAAGTGAAATCCCACTTATTAAACCTTACAGGGCACACCTGTGAAGTGAAAACCATTTCCGGTGACTACCTCTTGAAGCTCATCAAGAGAATGCCAAGACATATTTCTCCATTCGCCTTCCACGACAGCATTGGAGGATGTCGTCCACGCCCTATTGGGGGACAGGAACACAGAGAGGTTAAAAGCCCCTCCCCTTCCTCAGTACTCCAGTGTCTTCCTGTCCCCCTTGGGGCATGGAGAGGTTCCAGTGCTGTCAGGCCGGCAGAGGCAGCATTGGGGTGTACTTACAGCCGGGCCAGGGATGGACGTCGGGGGCGGCCTCCTCCTCCTTCTCGGGGCTCCCGTGGTGGGACCATCCGGCCTTCCTGCGTCCTACGGGGCAAAGCAGGCCGTGTATTGCAACGCCGGAGGCCTGTTCAGCTCTCCGGCGTCTCCCTCCTCCAGCTGCGGTCCCTGGGGCATGCATCAGAGGTGCCGCGGAGGCACTTCCGGTTTCGGGTGTGGCACTTCCGGTTCTGGGATGGCACTTCCGGTTTCGGTCGGCGGCTCCTGTAAGGGCTGTGGCAGGCTGGGCGCGGCTCCAGGGAACCCAGCAGGACTTTCGCGCGCTACTGCCCGCGGCCGGTGACCAGGAGGAGGGAGGGAACAGGTGTTCCTCGTTGGGGGCACTGTACTTCTGGATAAGTACCCGCCGGAAGCTACACCCAGGTAAGGCTGATCCCTGACACATGGAGGGTGATAGGCTTCCACCTCTGCTTCTGCAGAGCCCAGCGTTCCCCCAGCTCATGTAAGTGTTTCTGGGGGTGGTCACAAGGGGTAGAGTTATTTAAGCCCTGCACTCACACTGGGACCCCCTTCTCTTCCCTTTTTGTCTATAGGGAGACAAGGGCCGTCTGTGAAAGGGAGCAATAATGTGGCTGCGGCACAAAATTTCCCTCTTCCTACAACAAGGTGTCGGCCATGACTGACAGGGTTGTCAGGATGGACTCCCCATCCTTGCTTGAGGAGCTCCAATCCGTTAGGGAAGAGGTGCAGGCTTCTATCTCGGCACTGCGGGGGTTTGCTGCAGCGTCCGGGCCTTCCCCTCCGTAAGAGAGGAAGCTCCAGGATTGTGACTCTGTGGATCTCATGGAGGCTGGCCAGAGCTCAGCGTTAGAGGACGGCGAGGATATTGCCGCTGTTGCCTCTGTCCAGACACGAGAATCTGGACACTACTATTTTTCCACGGAGTCCATTGGTGCATTGGTGGACACTGTCCATTGTACCATGGGAGTAGAGGTGGTAGAATCCCCTTCTTCTGTGCAGGACAAAATGTTCAGAGGCCTGACGGCTAAGCGGCTCACCCCACCCGAGTGGATTGGAGGGTGATGACTTTGTCTGGGAGGTCCCGAAGGTGGACATCCAGGTGGCCAGGGTAGCAATCAGCTGCTATTGTAAACCCATTGTGCATGCCCTTGACACACTGTTGAAGCTAAGCAGCAGGAGCCTCAGTCACGGGCTGGATGGGAGACCTCATGAGAGACCCAAAGGGAATCTCTATGGAAGTCTCTATAAAGTCAATGGGACTTCTAACATGAAGGTCTATGGCAGTATTCCATTTGGGAAGCTTAGCCTATAAGACCGCGTTGCCTTTTGAAGATTCCTCCCGGTTGAAGGACCCCCTCGTTCGTAAAATGGAGTGTCCTCAAAAAAATCCTGGGAGGCGGCAGCTATGTCTTTAACGGTGTACATTTCCTCTACATGTGAGCAGGTCTCTCTTTAAGTGGCTCACCCAGCTGGGAGTATTCATCCTGCAGGGTACTCCCAGGGAGGAGCTTTGGACTCCATTCCACTTCTGAAGACGTGCTGCGGGCTTCCTGGCCGATGCCTCTGCTGAGTCGTTCCGCGTTGGCGCCAGGTGCGCAGTGTTGGCGAACACAGCTCGCAGGGCAGTGTGGCTTACAAGGTGGAATGGGGAGGTCACGTCTAAGCTCCAGCTGTGTGGCCTCCCCTTGCAAAGGACATTGGATGACATACTGGAAAAGGTGTCAGACCGGAAAAGGTGTCTCCCGGAACAGGAGCCCTTTCGGAGGCAGTCCTTTTGGCCTGAGCGCAGCCAACCCTCCCAGTCTAAAGGGAAGGTTAAGTCTGGTCGCTGGGCATTCCAGTACGGGAACAAGACCCGTAATATCTTGCTCCCCCAGCAGCGGCATCACCAGCCGCCCCTAAACAAGGTCGCCTTCCCCATTGCGGGGCGGCTCCTGCGGTTTCTGCCACAGTGGCAAGCAATCTCCTTGTGCCCTTGGATCCTCTCGACCATTTGGGAGGGTCTACGCTTGGAATTCGAGAGCCAGCCCCTCCGTGTCTTCGAGTCCTCTCCCTACCTCAGGGGGACTCTCGCACGTTTTTTCTTGTTGGGTCTGCGACACCTGTTGGATTCGGGTGTGGGGTCCCCGGTTCCTCCTGGAGAGGAGGGACAGGGGCACTACTCCAGGTTGTTGTGGACCTCCAGAACGCGTATTCTCATGTCCCCATTCACCCGTCCCACAAGCGCTTTCTGCGATTCACGATCTCCGGGGCATGCGGGACGGTCCATTCACGGCTTAATGTGCTGCCCTTTGGGATTTCGTCGGCCCCAGAGGTTACCAAACTCATGGGGGAAGCGATCACATTCATCCAGACCCAGGGGATATGTGTGCTTCCCTATTTAGACGACATGTTGGTGGTGGCTCCTTCGGCAGTGCTTCTGCGCACAAAGGACTCCAACACATTGGAGATTCTTCAGTCCCAGGGATGGGTACCCAATCTTCAGGAATCGGAACGGGTGCCTGCAACCCGACGTCAATTTTTGGGAGTCTTGCTGGCCTCCTCCAGACAGACCTCGTTCCTTCCTGCGGCATATCAGCTTTTGCGCCGCGTGAATCTGACCTGCTTCCGGGCAGGGAGGTCACCCTCCTTGCGGGAAGCAATGTCCCTGTTAGGGGCCATGATGGCCTGCATTCAGTCAGTAACATGGGCTCAGGCTCCTTCCCGACTGCTCCAGGAACACATACTTAGTTCCTGGGACAGACGTCAGGATTCCTTAATCTCGCGGGTCCGGACCCCGGGGCGGGTGGTAACCTCGCTTTCCTGGGGATGAATCCCAGACACCTTCCTGTGACCTCCGTTCCCACTGATGCCAGCGGTTCCGATTGGGGCACGATGGTAGTTCGCACGCCGTTCCAGGGGATTTGGAGTCGCTCGGTCAGTCGCCAGTCTTCAAACTTCTGGCAGTGGAGGAAGCGCTTCTTGCTGCAGCTCACGTTCTCCGGGGTCATCATGTCAAGGTCCTGTCAGACAATGTGACTACGGTTGCTTTCTTGCGGTACCAATGCGGTACTCGTGGCTTACACTTGCAGGGGCTGGCAAGACTGTTCTTTTTGTGGGCAGTATGCCATCTTCTCTCCTCCTCGGCAGTACATCTGAAGAGAATGGCCAATGTACAGGCAGATTTCTTGAACCGCACGGAGGTCCACCCAGGAGAATGGTGCTTCCATCCGGAAGTATTTCGCTCTCTTACGGACAGGTGGGGTGTCCTTTCGATCGACCTGTTCGCTTCTGGCTCGAATACAAAGGTGCCAACCTTTTTCTCCCTGACGCGGTTGGACCATCCTCGGGGGCTGGACGCTTTTGCCCATCCCTGGGACTTCCGGTTGGTGTATGCATTTCCTCCAATCCCGCCACTTCCCAAGACGTTGCAACGGATTCGGGCGGAGGGGGTGACACTATCCTGGTGGCTCCCCTGGGGCCCAAACTGGCGTGGTACGACGCCATCCGAGACCTGGGCCTGGAGGGACCGATTATGTTAGCCCAGTCTTAACCTGCTGTCCCAGGGTCCTCTGTTTCACCCGGGCCCTCAGTGGCTCATTCGGGCGGCCTGGCTGTTGCGGCCGGGATCCTGAGGACCAAGGGTCTCTCCCAGGCAGTGATCCGCACGCTTCAGCAGAGCAGGAAGCCTGTGACAAACGCTATTTACGGGAGGGCTGGAATCGGTTCCTGTCCTGATGTGCTCCTTCCATCCCGACCATGCATCATCCTAATGTGGCCCAACTCTTGGATTTTTGCAGCGTAGCTTGGATTTGGGGCTTCGGCCGAGCACTCTTTAAGTCCAGAGGTCGGCACTTGGGGCGGTTTTTGCCCAGGATCTTGCTTCCCATCCATGGCTCAAGTAGTTTTTTCTTCTGCTTGGGGGTGGCGTCCCCGGTTTCGGCCTTCTGTCCCTCCCTGGGATTTGATGCTTGTTCTCCAAGGGCTTGCTCAAAGTCCCTTTGCACCCTTGTCTGCTGCATCCCATACGTCTCTCTCTCACAAGGTGGCGTTTTTGGTGGCCATCACTTCTGCTCCAGAGTTGGAGAACTGCAGGCACTCTCTGTCCGGGCTCCGTGCCTCGTGGTGTCCGTTGTTCGCATTACGCTTCGGTTGCATTCATCTTTTTTTCTGAAAGTTGTCGGCTTTCCATCGGTCCCAGGATGTGGTTCTGCCTTCAATTTGTCAATCTCCTGCTAATGCGGCTGAGGCCGTGTTTCACTCCTTGGATGTTCGTCGGACTGTCCTCCTCTATCTCCGAGAGTCTGCTTCCTGGAGGTTAGATCAGAACCTGTTTGTTCGGCTTTTGGGAATAATACAGGGAAGAAGACTTCCCAGGCTACCATCACTTCCTGGATCACGAAGGTGATCTGTGAGGTCTACGTCGCTCCGGTCCTTGCTCCTCCGGTGGGGTTGAAGGCTCCTTCAACTCGGGCTGCTGCTACTCCCTGGACGGAGCAGGCTGGAGCTTCATCGGAGCTGATTTGCAGAGCGGCTACGTGGTAGTCTCTCCTCGCTTTTTCTCGCCTCTATAGGTTAGATCTGTCCTTCATTCGGGATCTGTCCTTTGGTAGGAAAGTCCTACAGACAGTAGTCCCACCCTGAGGAGTATCGGTGGTATTCCTCCAATGCTGTCGTGGAAGGCGAATGGAGAAAACTGAATTAGTCCTTACCGGTAATTCCTTTTCTTGGAGCCTTCCACGACAGCATCAGTCCCCCCCCCTTGTTGGTGTTTGATTCCGGTTTGTATCAGGTAATCCATGGCTAAGGGTGATCTTGGTAAACACTGGAGTACTGAGGAAGGGGAGGGGCTTTTAACCTCTCTGTGTTCCTGTCCCCCAATAGGGCGTGGACGACATCCTCCAATGCTGTCGTGGAAGGCTCCAAGAAAAGGAATTACCGGTAAGGACTAATTCAGTTTTTCAGTTGTTTCACACTTTTTTGTTAAGTATATAATTCCACGTGTTAATTCATAGTTTTGATGTGTGAATCTACAATTTTCATAGTCATGAAAATACAGAAACTCTTTGAATGAGAAGGTTTGTCCAAACTTTTGGTCTGTACTGTATATACCTCTGGTCCAGATACCACCTCCTTTCAATGATAATTTGGCCACTATTTGATGTGCAATTTTAGTCGTGCCTTTTGTTATAATGCTGTTAATTTATGCATATGACAATTGTATGACTGTAATATTTTCCCAACTATCTGTATCCTTGTGGCTTGTGTCACCTAGCATCTCCACCTCTCCTGAGCATCCTTAATGGTGTATGAAATAAATCAACACCTTATTGCAGTACTTGAAGCCTTGACTCTCTTTTCTCTTTGAATTTTGCTTTTTTTGAAGGGGTGCCTAATCAGGGTTGCCCTTGTTAGGGTGCTTTCACATTATGATTTTTTGGGATCCGTGGCGGTCCGTTGTAAAACGGACAGCCACGGATCCGATTTGGCCCCCATGTTAGCCTATGGGCACGGATCGGATCGGATTTGCCCTTAGTGGCATCCGATTTTTGTCAGATCCGTTTCGGTCCGATTTTTTTCCTGTACCCAAAATCGGAGACTGCTCCGATTTTGGGCACAGCGGATCAAATCGGACCGAATCAGATCCGACATGATCCGTGGCCCATAACATGGGGGCCTGTGGAGCACGATCCGAGAAAACATCGGATGTTTTCTCGGACCCGATTTTGGTGTACGGAGCATGCTCAGTACACTAAAACTGCTCCTCTCAAGCTAATTTCATATATACATTGCGGAATTGAAATTTAAGTAAAATCAAGTGTTAAAAATAAAAAAAATCGATCCTCAGCTGTCCTGTGATCCAGCACCATCGGCATCTCTGGATGTACAAGACCTGGTCTGATGTCACAGTCCCATGACCAGTTACCGCGGTAACCGGTCATGTGACTGATGATGCTGAGTGGGTAGCCCCGCCCAGCCAGGTCCTTTCCGCATCCGGAGCTAGATGCCGACGGCGCTGGATCGCAGGACAGGTGAGGATTGATTTTTTTTATTTTTAACACTTGATTTTACTTAAATTTACTTAAATTTACTGAAATTACCCCGCACAGCTCATTCTGTGTCTGGATTTGTGATAATCACGGACCCGGACACAGAATAGGTCACCCCCTGTGGTGTCAGTTCCTGTCTGTGGGATCCTACAAAAAGTAGGATCCCACGGACAGGAATAAAATCGTAATGTGAAAGCACCCTTACTGTGCTTATATGGAAATTCTTGCTCTAATGTTTACACAAGTAGATTAGGCTTCATATGAGTGGAATGATCAGTAATAGATTGCTGGCTGCCATTGTTTCTGGCAGGGCGAGTTTTGATTATATAGCACAAAGTGTAGCCTAGAATGATGATCCTTAAGGTACCGTTACATGGCGTGATATCGTGGGCTATATTGCTGAAACGTCACGGTTTGAGCGACGTTGAAACGACATCACAAGTGTATCGTTGCGTGTAACTGCATGATTCAACTACGATAGATCGCTGGATCGGAGTTGACAGGTTTCACAACATGTTGTAAAACGTGACGATATCAAGTCAAACAACCTGCAGCTGTTGAGGATAGGGTTAAAAAATATCACAACTCTTCTCTTTATATATATATATATATTTTAATTTGAAAATGTCATGTTGTTGTGTTGTCTGTTATACACTAGATGGCGCCCACGCTCCATGCAGCCTATTGAGAAAGGAATTTAGGTATCAAGGTAACTTGATAAGGATTTACCAATTAGATGATTATTTTGTAGAAAGTTCCAGAATTCTAACACGCCTCTTGTTTTCTGTACAAAAATGTGTGTTTCAATAAACACCTGCGCAGTGTGCTTGATCTCATATGGCGTAGGCATGAGTAAGGCTTGAGACGGCTCTGGTGTTCGTATCATTTACTTGCGATAACGCAGACGTGCTTAAATGCCTAAAAATATAATAATTAGGAGTGACTGATGGACTTGTGATTGAACTGAGACCCTCAAAACTGCATCGTTTTGTGTGACACCGTGATGTCATGGCCGTCTTCGCCCATTCACAGCAATGAGCAGGGATCGTTCGCGTTGGTGAGTTGGTCACGATATCTATACATGTGACATATCACCAGCGATGTTGAAATGATGTCAAAAACGACCGCGCGCCCCCGAGATCGCTGCTGACATCGTTTCAACGTTGTGCCGTGTAACTGGGACTTTAGAGTGGTCGGCAGCTCTTTAGTATGCACGATTATTCGGAAACATTACTAGGAACATTCATTCACAATAATTGTGCAGTGAAAATGCACCTTAAAGAGGATATCTGGGATGTTTAACAAGAAAAAAAAATTGTGCTTAAAGCGTAACCGTTGTATAAATTTTTACTTAATAGCAATGTCGAACAAGTAATTATAATAGACTTTCCCATATACTTTATTAATGAAGTCAGGAGGGAAACCACTAAAAAAAAAACATCCACAAGATGTCCTCAGCAGGCTGTGTGTGAGGCTAATTCTCCTCACCTCCATCTTCGGGGGCATGGCCTAAGCTATTTGATGTCTTCTTCTCATTATTCTGTTTATTGATCAGATTAATTTATTATATAAAAAAGGAGGAAGCCCCAGCAAAATGTGTCAGGGTAACCCCGTATCCCTTGGTACCTGTCCATCCCACACTGTATATACAGCCTGACTTTTTGTCCTTAATTTTTGCTGACTGCTGGACACCTTCCTATATCTCCCATATTGATTGTTCTGGTAAGATTCTTAAGGCCCCGTTACACATAGCGATATCAGTAACGACATCGCCGCAATGTCACAGGTTTTGTGACGTAGCAGCAACCTTGCCAGCGATCTCGGTGTGTGTGACACACACCAGCGAGCAGCCCCCCGCTGTGAAATCGCTGATTTGTAATGAATGGCCTGGACCATTTTTCGATTGGCGATCTCCCACTGGACATGCTGCATCATGGTGTGTGACAGGGGCAACGACCAGCGATCCCCATTCTGCGGCCGAGAACCTGACAGATCCCAATGACCGTCCGGTGTCGGCCGCAGAATGGGGATCGCTTGTAAGTCTGCCTGTCTGGCATCTCACCAGCGACCACGTAGCGACGCACCAGCGATCCCCGTCCAGGTCACATCATTGTCAGGATCGCTGGTGCGTCGCTACGTGTAATGGGGCCTTTAGTCACATCTTGGTTTTACTTTTGCTATGCTTTCTAACCTCAACTCTGTGCAATAATTTTTTAATTTTTGCACACTATACTGCACTTTTTAAAGGGCTATGTGCAGTCTTTGCTGTTTATTGGTTGCATTAAGTATAGGCCAGAGGCAAATATATTTTTTATATTTGACTATTGAATCTTTGGAGGTATTCTTTGGGTTCGTCTTCTTTTTTGTCTTTCTATAAATCTGTTACTTGGTATTGGGATTTGTGCAATAATCTTGCATGCCTAGGGAATAGATGCAATAATTAATCATCACTGCACATCCATTTAATATATTGATAGCTATATTGTATAGCAACAGTTTATGAGGATATTCTTCTTTCTTATGTGCTTCTTTGGGGACATCTAGTGGCCCATTTATATACTGCATTTTAGTGATCCTTATCAATTCCCTTCAACAACAATAATTTTTGTTCCCTTATGCTGTTTTATTTTTTTCATATTTTATTTTCTATTGTATTTTTTCCTTTGTCTGTGTGTCCAAGTGCATTTATGTGTGGCTTTGGTACCTTGAGATGTTTTTCATTGTGCATTTCTATTTTTGTTTTTAATTTATTCCACTAATAAAGATACAAAATTATTTTCCCCCTAAGAACCGCCTTCACTGCTTCCCAGAACAAGCCATGGTCCCCTTCCTGCTCTTTTGTCCCCCTGGAATTCCATCCACCATTCACGTAGTAGCTTTATGAAGTTGAGATCGTTTTGTAGGAAATATAGGAGTCTCTAGATGATGTCTGTTCCCCACGGGAACCCATCCCTTAAATCAATTACTATTGGACTATGGTCAGAGATAACCATGTCGCAAATTTCAGAATTGTCAACTCTCTGCGTCAGGCAGTCTTCCACTAGAAGTGTGTCAATGCGAGACCAGGTATCATGAGGGTGGGAAAAGCGTGTAAAGTCTCTTTCCATTGGATGTTGCAGTCTCCACACTTCCCTCAAAGCTACGTCAGATGCGAGGTCCTCCATTAGGCTAGCCCTTACTCTAGTCTGATTGGGTCCCCGCTGCCCTCTTTTCCTGTCCTCGTCCTCTGACATGAATGTGGTAAAGTCGCCTCCCAATATCATATTACTTTCTCAATCCTCCAATATTTTGGCATGTAGCCTTTTGAAAAACTCTTTCTGGGAGGAATTAGGTGCATTGACGTTATGTATGCTTAAAGAGGACCTGTCAACCCCCTGGTGCTATGCTAACTGAATACAGTACTGAATGCAGCGTGTCTGCTGCATTCAGGGAAGGGGTCTTCCATGTTTCTAGCCCCCCCTGTAAGTTGTTAGGCTGGCTTCACATTTGCGTTTGTGTCTGCATGCTGATGGCATGCAGACACAAACGCAGTGCAAAGCAGGGTCATTTGATGTGTCCGCAGCGGAGAACGTCCGCCTGCGGAAACATCACTGTGGAGCCCGGGCAGCCAATCGGCGTTGTCCGGGGGCGGGCCAGAGGCGGAGATCAGCGGCGGAGATCTCCTCCTCCCGGCCGCCGGTAAGCTCCGGGATGTGTCAGCGGGGAGAAACAGCTGATTTGACAGCTGTTTTAATCTCCCGCGTCGACACCGAGAGGAGATGTCGGTGCGGGAAGATTCAAACAGCTGTCACATCAGCTGTTTCTCCCCACCGACACCGCTAGGAGCTTACCGGCGGCGGGGAGGAGGAGATCATCAGTGGCTCAGCTGATCTCCCGGTGGCCGTCGGTGATCTCCTGTGACATCACCGGCGGCCACCGGGAGAGATTTCAATGGGTCCGCAGCGTTCTCCTGCGCTGTCAAGCGCAGAACACTGCAGACCCATTGACACCAATGCATTTTTTTGTGCGCTTGGGGAAGCTTGCTGATTTTCCAAGGTCCCCGAGCGCACAAAAAATGCAACATGCTGCGTCCTGGATGCGGACAGGAGACCCTGGAGGGAGCAGATATCTTCCGCATCCGCACCCGAACGCAGCAAACGCAGGCACTATGCGTTCCTATGTTAAACATAGGAACGCAGTGCGCATGCATTTGACTGCGTATGGGAATGCGGCATACGCTGTGTTCACATACGCAAATGTGAAGGCACCCTTAGAAAGACTTTATAAAGTGTACAGATAAGGAGTCCATAGGGACTTGCTCAGTAATGAGTCATCTGAGTCATCGCTGTTGCTGGTGTCCTCCCTGCCTCCAGCCCTCTCTGTGCCACCTCCAGTTCTCTCTGTGCCACCTCTTGTTCAGCCTTCTTTATGTGTCTGCCCTCCTCCCCACCTCCAGCCTTCTGTGTGCCACCTCCAACCCTCAGCGATGACACATACAGGAGTCTGAACAAGAGAGGGCTGGAGGTGGTACACAGAAGGCTGAAGGCAGGGAGGGCAGACACATAAAGGAGGCTGAACAAGAGAGAGCTGGAGGCGGGGAGGACACCAGGGAGCAGCGATGACTCATTACTGAGTAAGTCCCTCTGGACTCGTTATCTATACACTTTATAAAGTCATAATAGCTTACAGGGGATTAAAAACATGGGAGACCCCTTCCCTGAATGCAGCAGACACGCTGCATTTGGTGCTGCATTCATTTAGCATAGCACCAGGGGGTGACAGGTCCTCTTAAAATTCCCCGCTGATGTATCCAACACTATATGTATGTGCCTCCCTTAATCGTCCCGGTTACATGCCAGCAGTTTATGCACTAAGGACTTATGCAGGAGAATCAGTACCCCTGCCTTTCTTTCCAAAGCCCCTGACCCATATACCGCCCCCACACAGATTTGTGCATGCGGAAAAGTTTGGACTGTGTTAAATGTGTTTCCTGTAGGATGTGAATATCACCCTTGAGCCTTTTGAGATGTCTCAGGACCATTGCACGCCTCTCAGGCGACCTAAGACTCTTCACATTCCATGAAACCATGCAAACCATTTCTCCAAGATAGCATGAGTATGGTGTGTCGGTGTATGTTCCCTATATAGTTATACGGTCCACATGAATGTGAGCACAGCTATGGCATAATAGAATTTAGTGCATAACCTTGTGTTATGTTGGCATTCCCAAAAAGTTGAGTTCCAACACTCTCTCCAGTAACAACAATAACAATAGCAGTATCTATAACAATCCCCCTGCCTCCCCCTCCCTGCAACTTGTGTTGTGACTTCGTCTTTTTCCAACCTGAGTCTCCCCAGACTCTCCCGCCTCTTGGCTTAATTCTAAAGTTCAACTTGGAACGACTGTGAGTCTCTCATACAAATAGTACAATACATTATTTCTGGGGTATACCTCCGCTATCCCGACCGGAAGGTCTCCCTCCCCCTCAACCCCCAGATGCCTACCACCAAATATATCAAACCCCTTTCCTCTCACCAGATCCCTCGAGTTCTCAACTTAAAACTCTTTTTGTTCATTGTTGGGCCTGTCTCCGGTGAAGCGACGAGTCCAGAATAGTATGAGAAAAGAAAGAAAAGATAAAAAAGGAAACGGAGGGAGTGAGAATTAGTTGGGAACAGTCAGAGCATTCAAGGCAAGATTGCTACGATCCCAATCGTCTCATTCTGCTGGACACGCCATCGAACTCTGAAGGAAAATTACACACCTTGTCATCACTCTATGGCCGGGTCGCCGTATTTGGTCTATTGTCGTTGGTCCTTTGTATGTTGACTCGCAGGTCGGTGCTCCGTTGTCTCGGGGCTGGGTTACCAGATACAGATGCAGGTACAATTTCTGGTGCATAGCCCTCCGCCACTGCTCCTGGTAAGCACTGGGGGTTTGGACTTTAAGGGGTGCCTGCCTGGGAATGGCCCTCCTTTTGTGTCATGGTCTCATCAGGTGTCTCCTTCTGGGAACGAGTCGTGAACTGCCTCCTTAGGGTCTCTCATGAACTGAAAGTTTCCGTCATCTCCCCTAACCTTGAGGACTGCTGGGTACAACAGCTGAAATGGGATGTTTCTCCTGTACAGTATACCGCACACCTCATTAAACACTTTGCGCTGTCTAGTGACCTCGACCAAGTAGTCACCAAATAAGACAAACACTTTGTGGCCCCTCAGTAGCAGTGGTTGTTTCCGTCCCCTGAAAAGGCTCAGCAGAGTCTCTTTATCTTTGTGAGTCGGTTGACAGAGTAGGGGGTACTTGGATACCGGGACAGGGGGTTTCTTCGGTGGGGGATCACGGCTGGTCGGTTCCCGGTTCCATGCCCTGGACTCTCAATGGCAGGGATGGTGGGGGATAAGGATGGGGAATGATAACGTGACGCCACCTGTGGTACCTGGTAATAGGGTTACCAGCGCTGCGGCCGGCCGCTGAGGTGATGGAAAGGCAGCTTTGGTAGTACAGCTCCCCACAGGCGGAGCTTTATCTCAGGGCAGCGGGGAGGGATGAGGGGAGTAGTCCTCACCTCCGGTGATGATGCTGTAGCCCTCCGGGCACCGAATCAAAGGAGGACAGACACCACTTCAGCTCAAACGGTTCTTTACTTGCACCAGATGGAAACAGGTACACGGTACATTCTGGGTTAATGGGTATTGTAATTGTGGGTCGTGAAGGTTTCCTCAGAGTCTGACAGTGATGCCCTCAATATGGCCCTCATGGTCTTGTTACTCTCTCTCTCTTACCCCTCTTGAGCCAAGTCTCTAGTCCACGGGGTCTGTTACCTAAAAGTCTTTCACTTGGTGTCGTGAACCCAGCTGCGGGACTGATGTTGGGCTGCTCTAGGGGTGCTTCGGCTCCTTTTGTGTGTCGGGCCCTCAACTTGCTAGTCTGTAGTTAGGGATGAACCTTGCATCTAGCTACCTTGGCTCCGGTATGCCGGTGTCGATCTGGGTCCCCAGCTGGCTCCCACCAGGCCTGGGTAAACCCCCTTCTATAGTCTGGGTCGCCGCTCTCCAAAGAGGCGCCCCTGATGCAGCCGCAGGGTCCCCTGCGTCTGCCTTGCTTGCTCTCCCCACACCAACTGTCTGACTGTGCTGTCACTCCCAGTCTCCCGCTCTCTAGGCTCCACCCCCTGGGACCTACTGAATGTCAGTCCCCTGTATTAAAGTGGCCTGTGTTGGGTGTTGGGGTGCAAATTCTGAAGATTCCCCCACGTCCACGGTTACAGAGGCATCAGATCTCAAATTAGGATGTAATACCTCCCTGTGGCACCTTGCCATAGGGGCGCCACATTTGTACTCCAGAAATTTTTTGATGACCTGTCAAGGTCTCGGTGTACCAGATCCTCCTCCCCTGTCAGTCTCCCCCGACCTTGCTTTGCTCCAGCTCAGTGGACCCACCCTGTGAGCCCTCTCCACCTTGCACTTGTTTTTTAGCCCCAGGGCCTGAGGAAGTTCAATTTCTCCAATATCATTAAGGTGTTGATGTGGAATCGATTTTGGAAGCCCCACAATTCTAAGGTTACTTCTCCACGATCTGTTCTCCAAATCTTCCATTTTATTTTTCATCCATACTGATTGTTTGCATGTTACAGTAAGTTCTTGCTCCATGGCTGCCAGCGGGTCCTCAGCTTCTGAGAGTCTTTGTTCTAGAGTGTCTATTCTACTGGCATGGTGGGCTGTAATGTCCTTTAACTCCTCAAGGGACTCTTTCACCACTTTCCTCACTGCTTTCTTTGTCAGCAGCCAGATATTTGGACACTTCTTTTGCTAATGCCTTGCACTCAGGGGATGTAGGAGTTCTCTCATGTTCTTCCCCTTGTGGCTCCTGCTCTCCCTCTCCATGTGTCAGATCCCTGGGGCCGTCCCTGCTTATGGCTCCCTGCTGCTGCCGCGGGCTTCACACCACCACCATCACGTTGGTGCCGAAACCGGAAGTGTGATTTTTTTTTTTTTATTATTGCTACTTTTGTTGGCTAAGAACTCTTTCAGTTTATAGGTATTTCTTGCTCTTTTGAGCTAGCCTTTATCTTAATTTTGGCCAAATACAGGTCTATATAATTTATTATATATTTTGATAGATCAGACTTTTAAGAACACAGCGATACCAAACATGTTTTTTATTGCTTTATTTTTAAAGGGGCAAAAGGGTGATTTGACTGTTTTTTTATTTTCTCATATTTTTAAAAATGTTTTGTTTCACTTTTAACTGTATTTGTCTCCTTAAGGGATTTGAAGCTGCGACAGTCCATTCGTTTGAGCTATAAACCTCTCCTGCGTCCTCTCCATAAAATTCAGTGTAAGAAGTATGCAAAAGAACATCTGAACAAGCCGATACAGTCTCAAAACAAGTCCTGTGGACGACTAAAGTTAAAATAGAACTTTTTGGCTACAGTGATCAAAGGTACGTGTGGAGAAAAATTGTGCACAGAATTTCAGGAACACAACATTTCAACAACCGTTAAAGGGAACCTGTCAGGTCCCCAGTGCACACAGAACCACAAACAGTTCTGGATACATATCTGAAATCCCTTTCTGATAGTTCCAGCATATAATAACATACATAAACTGATCTTTATAACAAGTATTTCTAAATATTATTTATGATATGCTAATGTGGCAGCAACTACTTGACGAAGTGTTAGTTCCCCGACTAGCCAGCCCACATAGCATGTTATCTGACCTCTGTTGACATGATAACATGTTATGCATTACATCGTACGGCTGTGTATTACACTTACCATTCAATATCTCTGTCACTGGGTGTATGCACCCCTGGCTTCAGAGAGGCTCCCTGTGCATAATCAAATGCCCCGCATTTCCGGTAATGTGCACTATACAGCCAGGTGTATGTATCCTGGCTACATAGTGCGTATGTATGGAAACGCGGCGTGTTAGATCATGCGCGGGAGCCTCTCTGAAGGCGGGGATGCATACATGTTAAATGGTAAGTGTAATCCACAGCCATACGGTACTATGCATAACAATGTTATCACGCCAACAGTGGTGAGATAACATGCTATGTGGGCTGGCTAGTCGGGGAACTAACGCTCCATCAACTAGTTGCTTCGACATTAGCATATCTTTTTCTAAAGATCGGTTTATGTATGCTGCAACATTCTGGGACTAGATATGCACCGAGAACTCATTACATTTCAGAGGTAAAGGAAAGAATAGATTCAATGAAATTTCAAAACATTCTTGATGTAAACATAACAATCTGTAAAAAGCTAAGGTTGAAATAAGGATGGTTTCTAGAAATGGATAATGAACCTAAACACAATAAACTACCTGAAAAGGCACAAGCTGCAGGTTTGACAATGGCCCTCAGAGTCCCTTGATCTGAATTAGCAATGAGCGAACCTGTTCAGAGATCGGGTGATCTACATTACTAAAGCACTGCAGTTAGCATCGCTGTGCTCGGGTACAGTTGGTGCTTGGCCCAGTGTGATCCGCGTGCAGTGTTTGATCGGCTCCCACTGGGTTAAAAACACAGCTTTTGGGTGTAGTGTGTGTACAAAATAAAAAAATATAAATATCCCCACCCCCGGAAATTTTGTGCTTCTGGCCGGTTGTATGTGGGTGGAGAGTTGAACTGCCAATCAGTGACTTCCTTTGAGGTTCTGGTCAAAAACACTTTGTCTGCACCGCGTGAACTTCCACAGGTTCATCTCTAATCTGAATATCATTGAAAATCTGTGTTTAGACCTCAAAAAAGCAGTCTAAGCAAGATGACAAAGGAATCTCACCGGATTGGTAGACTTTTCCAAGGAATAATGGATGAAAATCCCTCAAAAAACAATTGAAAGACTCTTGGCTGCTACAAAAGTGTTTACAAGCTGTGATACTTACAAAAGGGGGACTACTAGGTACATACCAGGCAGGGTGACAAAACTTTAGCATTTGCCCAATTTTCTTTTTTTTATTTTTAAAATGTTAAAGATGAAAGATCTCTCTCTCTCTGTGTATATATAGTACGGACCAAAAGTTTGGACACACCTTCTCATTCAAAGAGTTTTCTTTATTTTCATGACTATGAAAATTGTAAATTCACACTGAAGGCATCAAAACTATGAATTAACACATGTGGAATTATATACTTAACAAAAAAGTGTAAAACAACTGAAAATATGTCTTATATTATTGGTTCTTTAAAGTAGCCACCTTTTGCTTTCATTACCGTTTTGCGCAGTCTTGGCATTCTCTTGATAAGCTTCAAGAGGTAGTCACCAGAAATGGTCTTCCAACAGTCTTGAAGGCATTCCCAGAGATGCTTAGCACTTGTTGGCCCTTTTGCCTTCACTCTGCGGGCCAGCTTACTATGGAGGCCAGGTCATTTGGCGTAGCGCCCCATCACTCTCCTCCTTGGTCAAATAGCCCTTACACAGCCTGGAGGTGTGTTTGGGGTCATTGTCCTGTTGAAAAATAAATGATGGTCCAACTAAACGCAAACCGGATGGAATAGCATGCCGCTGCAAGATGCAAAGACACAGTGGTTGGAACCAAAGATCTCAAATTTAGACTCATCAGACTAAAGCACAGATTTCCACTGGTCTAATTGTCCATTGCTTGTGTTCTTTAGCCCAAATAAGTCTCTTCTGCTTGTTGCCTGTCCTTAGCAATGGTTTCCTAGCAGCTATTTTACCATGAAGGCCTGCTGCACAAAGTCTCCTCTTAACAGTTGTTGTAGAGAAGTGTCTGCTGCTAGAATTCTGTGTGGCATTGACCTGGTCTCTAATCTGAGCTGCTGTTAACCTGCGATTTCTGAGGCTGGTGACTCGGATGAACTTATCCTCCGCTGCAGAGGTGATTCTTGGTCTTCCTTTCCTGGGGCGGTCCTCATGTGAGTCACTTTCTTTGTAGCGCTTGATGGTTTTTGCAACTGCACTTGGGACACTTTCAAGGTTTTCCCAATTTTTCAGACTGACTGACCTTCATTTCTTAAAGTAATGATGACCACTTGTTTTTCTTTACTGAGCTGCTTTTTTCTTGCCATAATACAAATTCTAACAGTCTATTCAGTAGGACTATCAGCTGTGTATCCACCAGACTTCTGCACAACACAACTGATGGTCCCAACCCCATTTATAAGGCAAGAAATCCCACTTATTAAACCTGACAGGGCACACTTGTGAAGTGAAAACCATTTCCGGTGACTACCTCTTGAAGCTCATCAAGAGAATGCCAAGAGTGTGCAAAGCAGTAATCAAAGCAAAAGGTGGCTACTTTGAAGAACCTAGTATATAAGACATATTTTCAGTTGTTTCACACTTTTTTGTTAAATTTATAATTCCACATGTGTTAATTCATAGTTTTGATACCTTCAGTGTGAATCTACAATTTTCATAGTCATGAAAATACAGAAAACTCTTTGAATGAGAAGTTGTGTCCAAACTTTTGGTCTGTACTGTATATATATCTAATATATAAAGCTGAATGTGTGTATGTGTGTATATCCAGGATTGGCATCTACACCGTCGCAACTACAGCCACAAAATGTTGCACAGTCACACATCTGGACCCTGAGAGCGTCATAGGCTATGTTGTGAGCCGAAATTTTAACCCTGCGCGGTTCCAGTTTACCAAACAATTTTGCCCCTATTTACATAGTGGGGAAAAAGTGACAGTTACCAGTTGACAGTTGTGAATGAGAGGGGCTTAATGACAGCGCCAAAGACTAACAGCATATAGTCACTAAGGTGGGGCCCCAACATGGGATATTCACCACGCACGGGGACATGTATACACACCACACACACACACAAAGAGTAACAGCAAGTGTATAGTCGCTAAGGTGCAGCCCCAACATTGGATACTCACCACACACCCAAACACACACACACCTCAAAGAGACACACACACCCCCACATCCCCACGGGGACACACACACACACCCTATAGTGACACATGCACTCACCCCACAGGGACACACACACCACAAAAAGACACACACAACACAGACACACACACAACACAGAGGCACACACAACACAGACACACACAACACAGACACACACAACACAGAGAACCACACAACACAGAGAACCACACAACACAGAGAACCACACACAGACCCTCCCACAGGGACACACACACATACACACCTTATAGGGAGACATGCACTCACCCCCTCAGGGACACACACACACAAACACAAAGAGACACACACACCACACAGACACATACATACCACACAGACCCCCCCACAGGGACACACACACATACACACCATATAGGGACACATGTACTCACCCTACAGGGACACACACACACACCCCAGGGACACACACACCACACAGACAGACACAGATGTACACAAATCGCCTCATGCAACTCGCCTCATACGTATGCTATCTTTAATTTCCAAAAATAAACATCTGATTAAAAACAGACAATGTGCAACACATGTGCCATATAGGGAATTAAGATTCTTGGACAAAGTGCTTCGGTGTCCGCGCTGCTGCTCCGAGACCAAAGAAACACAGACACGGGAATGTCTGGCACAGCTACAGCCTTTATTTTCCGACGCGTTTCGGAGCCTCCTCCCGAGCTCCTTCCTCAGGGAACATCCCTGAGGAAGGAGCTCGGGAGGAGGCTCCGAAACGCGTCGGAAAATAAAGGCTGTAGCTGTGCCAGACATTCCCGTGTCTGTGTTTCTTTGGTCTCAGAGCAGCAGCGCGGACACCGAAGCACTTTGTCCAAGAATCTACATCACGACCACGGTCACCGTTGAGAGTGCGGTCCCTGCAGCAGCTGCTTGTACGCTATTCTACCAGTTGTGGGTTTCACAACTGCTAAAGGTGAGCAATTCCACATTGACAAGTGAAAGTGTTTAATTGAGATAAGACCCTATATGCGCATTCTTTCTTTCACATATAGGGAATTAAGGCAGATGTCAGTCACATGAGCGGTCTATTATGTGTATGTGTGAAGTAACATATAGTGCCCGGCCGGGGGGAGGATTTACTGTTGGCTGGAGATTTATCAGGCTGCCTATAGCAACCAATCACAGCTCACCTTCTATTTTTCTACAGGTCATTAATATGACATATTCAAATTCTATTTTGCAATAGCTAACAGCAGTTATCTATTAACCCGGCATAGCCGGGTAGTACAGCTAGTATATATATTGTGAGGTAGCGCCCCAGGGGAACCCACTTGGGGAAAATGACATCAGCGACTACATTTTCAATGGATAACATAACACAGCAGTTTATTTAACGCCATAAAGTACTAGTAACACACACCATAACACTGTATTTACATTTTCACATATAATATGCATATCCTTACATTGCATTATATGACATTCCCATATGACATTACATTACAGGACATTCACATAAGAATCAACGGGACAATGTCATGACCTATTGTCGGTCCCTATGGCGGGTACCTCCACCTAACCCTGACAGGGATCTTTCCCCATCCTGCAGTAGGGATCCTCAACCCACTCCCAGGGAGTTTCAACCCACAATGCATCATATACATCACACTTCACACATGGCATTTTTACATAAGCCATCACATCCATCACACATACATTTTTACATAAGCCATCACATAGTCAACGGGACCATATCACGACTAGCACAGTCAGTCCCAAAGTCGGCTACACTTATGACCGCCTGGCCCTTGAGCCGTCTTCGGTCCTTAAATCACACATATGACCGCCTGGCCCTTGAGCCGTCTTCGGTCCTCATCACTGGCTGGCATGCACACATCAGGTGCGCCGGCATGGAGCTGGCAGGCTCCCTTCACTTCCCCCTCTGGGGACAGATAACTTCCAGCAAGTCCTCACATGGCAGTGGTCTGGACTTCTGACTCCCATCGTCCTCTCTCATTCAGACACCTGGCAGGTTCTTATCCAGGCTGCCTCACCCACAGCTGCAGCACAGTGAGTCAATCAGCACATCTCACACACAGACCTGAGATGTGATTATCCCCCTGTGCACCATTCAGGTTTAGCCCAGCAAAGCACTCATACACAGGTTCAGATACAGCCGCTCATTAGGCTCATGAAATAACCTAGATCTTCAGCACTCACACTCAACTGTTCACTCAGCGCATGAAAACCCTTCACCTGTTAACCCCCTGTGCACCACACAGGTTTCAAACAGCACACACACATACAGGAAAACCGCCCATGTGAACAGAGACCTGCACTGATAACCCGCCTGATGCACCCGGCCAGGGGCCACATCACCACAATATATATATATACAGTTAGGGCAGTGACACAAGTTTTGTTATTTTAGCTGTTTACAAAAACATGTTCAGAAATACAATTATATATATAATATTGGCTGAAAGTGCACACTCCCAGCTGCAATATGAGAGTTTCCACATCCAAATCGGAGAAAGGGTTTAGGAATCATAGCTCTAAATGCATAGCCTCCTCTTTTTCAAGGGACCAAAAGTAATTGGACAATGGACTCTAAGGGCTGCAATTAACTCTGAAGGCATCTCCCTCATTAACCTGTAATCAATGAAGTAGTTAAAAGGTCAGGGGTGGGTTCCAGGTGTGTGGTTTTGCATTTGGAAGCTGTCGCTGTGACCAGACAACATGCGGTCAAAGGAACTCTCAATTGAAGTAGGTGTATCTGTCTCTAAGTCAACAGTAAAGAGAAGACTCCATGACAGTAAATACAAAGGGTTCACATCTAGATGCAAACCATTCATCAATTCCAAAAATAGACAGGCCAGAGTTAAATTTGCTGAAAAACACCTCAAGAAGCCAGCTCAGTTCTGGAAAAGTATTCTATGGACAGATGAGACAAAGATCAACCTGTACCAGAGTGATGGGAAGAAAAAAGTTTGGAGAAGAAAGGGAATGGCACATGATCCAAGGCACTTCAGATCCTCTGTAAAACA
Organism: Allobates femoralis; assembly: GCA_033576535.1. Taxonomy (NCBI): domain Eukaryota; kingdom Metazoa; phylum Chordata; class Amphibia; order Anura; family Aromobatidae; genus Allobates; species Allobates femoralis. The sequence goes on from JARQOC010000002.1 coordinate 488,854,178, forward strand.
TGGTGGAGGCAACGTGATGGCATGGGCATGCATGGCTTTAAATGGCACTGGGTCACTTGTGTTTATTGATGACATAACAGCAGACAAGAGTAGCCGGATGAATTCTGAAGTGTACCGGGATATACTTTCAGCCAGATTCAGCCAAATGCTGCAAAATTGATTGGACGGCGCTTCATAGTACAGATGGACAATGACCCCAAGCATACAGCCAAAGCTACCCAGGAGTTCATGAGTGCAAAAAAGTGGAACATTCTGCAGTGGCCAAGTCAATCACCAGATCTTAACCCAATCGAGCATGCATTTCACTTGCTGAAATCCAGACTTAAGACGGAAAGACCCACAAACAAGCAAGACCTGAAGGCTGCGGCTGTAAAGGCCTGGCAAAGCATTAAGAAGGAAGAAACCCAGCGTTTGGTGATGTCCATGGGTTCCAGATTTAAGGCAGTGATTGCCTCCAAAGGATTCGCAACAAAATATTGAAAATAAAAATATTTTGTTTGGGTTATGTTTATTTGTCCAATTACTTTTGACCTCCTAAAATGTGGAGTGTTTGTAAAGAAATGTGTACAATTCCTACATTTTCTATCAGATATTTTTGTTCAACCCTTCAAATTAAACTTTACAATCTGCACTTGAATTCTGTTGTAGAGGTTTCATTTCAAATCCAATGTGGTGGCATGCAGAGCCCAACTTGCGAAAATTGTGTCACTGTCCAAATATTTCTGGCCCTAACTGTATATATATATATATATATATATATATATATATATGTATATACACACACACATATATATATATATATATATATATTATATATATATATACACACATCATATATATATATATATATATATATATATATATATATATATATATATATATACATACAGTGCCTACAAGTAGTATTCAACCCCCTGCAGATTTAGGTGGTTTGATAAGATGCAAATAAGTTAGAGCCTTCAAACTGCAAACGAGAGTAGGATTTATTAACAGAAGCATAAATCTTACAAACCAAAAAGTTATGTTGCTCAGTTGAATTTTAATAAATTTTAAACATAAAAGTGTGGGTCAATTATTATTCAACCCCTAGGTTTAATATTTTGTGGAATACCGTATATACTCGTGTATAAGCCGAGTTTTTCAGCCCAAAAATTGGGCTGAAAAGTCCCCCCCTCGGCTTATACACGGGTCATACGGTATGCTGTGGGGGGGGGGCTGTGACCGGTGGCTGGAGGAGGCAGGAGGGGGCCGCAGTGACCGCAGGCGGTCACGTGGGGCCGCCTCATTAGTGCAATGAATATGCACGGCATCCCCCCGCCCATCAGCGGCAGGGGGATGCCGTGCATATTGCAATACACAGCCCCCCTCCTTATTATGGGTCCCCCAGCAGAAATAAACAGCCCCCCCCTCCTTATCACGTCCCCCCCAGGCTGCGGCAGCTGTGAAAATAACAAACACTTTATACATCACCTTCCGGCGCAGCTCCTCCGGTCCCGGCTCCTCCGCTCGCCGGCGTCTTCTTCTTCTGGTGCCGGTGTCATGTGACCGGGCGCAGGAGATGACGTCATTTCCTGCGCGCGGTCACAGAAGCCGACACAAGAAGAAGAAGACGCCGGCGAGCGGAGGAGCCGGGACCGGAGGAGCTGCGCCGGAAGGTGATGTATAAAGTGTTTGTTATTTTCACAGCTGCCGCAGCCTGGGGGGGACGTGATAAGGAGGGGGGGCTGTTTATTTCTGCTGGGGGACCCATAATAAGGAGGGGGGCTGTTTACTACCACTGGGGCTGCATATACTACCACTGGGGCTGTTTACTACCACTGGGGCTGCATATACTACCACTGGGGCTGTTTACTACCACTGGGGCTGCATATACTACCACTGGGGCTGTTTACTACCACTGGGGCTGCATATACTACCACTGGGGCTGTATATACTACCACTGGGGCTGTATATACTACCACTGGGGCTGCATATACTACCACTGGGGCTGCATATACTACCACTGGGGCTGTTTACTACCACTGGGGCTGTTTACTACCACTGGGGCTGCATATACTACCACTGGGGCTGTTTACTACCACTGGGGCTGTATATACTACCACTGGGGCTGCATATACTACCACTGGGGCTGCATATACTACCACTGGGGCTGTTTACTACCACTGGGGCTGCATATACTACCACTGGGGCTGTTTACTACCACTGGGGCTGCATATACTACCACTGGGGCTGTATATACTACCACTGGGGCTGCATATACTACCACTGGGGCTGTTTACTACCACTGGGGCTGCATATACTACCACTGGGGCTGTTTACTACCACTGGGGCTGCATATACTACCACTGGGGCTGTTTACTACCACTGGGGCTGCATATACTACCACTGGGGCTGTATATACTACCACTGGGGCTGCATATACTACCACTGGGGCTGTTTACTACCACTGGGGCTGCATATACTACCACTGGGGCTGTTTACTACCACTGGGGCTGTATATACTACCACTGGGGCTGCATATACTACCACTGGGGCTGTTTACTACCACTGGGGCTGCATATACTACCACTGGGGCTGTTTACTACCACTGGGGCTGCATATACTACCACTGGGGCTGTTTACTACCACTGGGGCTGTTTACTACCACTGGGGCTGTTTACTACCACTGGGGCTGCATATACTACCACTGGGGCTGTATATACTACCACTGGGGCTGCATATACTACCACTGGGGCTGTATATACTACTGGGGCTGCATGTATACTACCACTGGGGCTGCTGCTGTATACTACCACTGGGGCTGCTGTATATACCTCTGGGGCTGCTATATACCACACTGCTGGGGGCTGTATACCTGTGCTGGGGTCCACCCTCGGCTTATACACGAGTCAATAGATTTTCCCAGGTTTTGGGGGCAAAAGTAGGGGGGTCGGCTTATACACGGGTCGGCTTATACACGAGTATATACGGTAACCCTTGTTTGCAATTACAGCTAATAATCGTCTTTTATAAGACCTGATCAGGCCGGCACAGGTCTCTGGAGTTATCTTGGCCCACTCCTCCATGCAGATCTTCTCCAAGTTATCTAGGTTCTTTGGGTGTCTCATGTGGACTTTAATCTTGAGCTCCTTCCACCAGTTTTCAATTGGGTTAAGGTCAGGAGACTGACTAGGCCACTCCATCACCTTGATTTTTTCCCTCTTGAACCAGGCCTTGGTTTTCTTGGCTGTGTGCTTTGGGTCGTTGTCTTGTTGGAAGATGAAATTACGACCCATCTTAAGATCCTTGATGGAGGAGCGGAGGTTCTTGGCCAAAATCTCCAGGTAGGCTGTGCTATCCATCTTTCCATGGATGCGGACCAGATGGCCAGGCCCCTTGGCTGAGAAACAGCCCCACAGCATGATGCTGCCACCACCATGCTTGTCTGTAGGGATGGTATTCTTGGGGTCGTATGCAGTGCCATCCAGTCTCCAAACGTCACGTGTGTGGTTGGCACCAAAGATCTCGATCTTGGTCTCATCAGACCATAGAACCTTGAACCAGTCTGTCTCTGAGTCCTCCAAGTGATCATGAGCAAACTGTAGACGAGCCTTGACATGACGCTTTGAAAGTAAAGGTACCTTACGGGCTCGTCTGGAACGGAGACCATTGCGGTGGAGTACGTTACTTATGGTATTGACTGAAACCAATGTCCCCACTGCCATGAGATCTTCCCAGAGCTCCTTCCTTGTTGTCCTTGGGTTAGCCTTGACTCTTCGGACAAGCCTGGCCTCGGCACGGGAGGAAACTTTCAAAGGCTGTCTAGGCCGTGGAAGGCTAACAGTAGTTCCATAAACCTTCCACTTCCGGATGATGCTCCCAACAGTGGAGACAGGTAGGCCCAACTCCTTGGAAAGGGTTTTGTACCCCTTGCCAGCCTTGTGACCCTCCACGATCTTGTCTCTGATGGCCTTGGAATGCTCCTTTGTCTTTCCCATGTTGACCATGTATGAGTGCTGTTCACAAGTTTGGGGAGGGTCTTAAATAGTCAGAAAAGGCTGGCAAAAGAGATAATTAATCCACACATGTGAAGCTCATTGTTCTTTGTGCCTGAACTACTTCTTAATACTTTAGGGGGACCAAACAGAATGCTGGTGGTTTGAGGGGTTGAATAATAATTGACCCACACTTTTATATTTAAAATTTATTAAAATTCAACTGAGCAACATAACTTTTTGGTTTGTAAGATTTATGCTTCTGTTAATAAATCCTACTCTTGTTTGCAGTTTGAAGGCTCTAACTTATTTGCATCTTATCAAACCACCTAAATCTGCAGGGGGTTGAATACTACTTGTAGGCACTGTATATATATATATATATATTATATATATAAAAAGAGAAAAAAACTGCACAGCACTCACAGACTAAATGTGAACTGGTGCCAGCAGGGACGCTGGGTCAAATAACTAGAAAAAGTTCTCTGCAGCACTCAGTTACTACCAATGACGTACAAATGCTAACAAGCTATATGTATATGAGAGAAAAGTTTAAAAACTTACGTTTTTTCAAAAAACTCAAAAATCTTATCTTTTTATTTCTGAAGTTCTTGGTACATACATTGGCCAATGTCTGCTTGCCTGACCTGAAGTCACTTTGTCGCAGTTGATGAGCAAGCAGACATTGGCCAATGTATGTACCAAGAACTTCAGAAATAAAAAGATAAGATTTTTGAGTTTTTTGAAAAAACGTAAGTTTTTAAACTTTTTTCTCATATACATATAGCTTGTTAGCATTTGTACGTCATTGGTAGTAACTGAGTGCTGCAGAGAACTTTTTCTAGTTATATATATATATATATATATATATATATATTATATATATAGCCTAAAATACAAAGGAATTGTGTCATATTTAACTTTATGCCTTTTAGATATAGTTTCATCTTCAGCTTGCTTAACTGTTCACATTAACAGTAATTTTGACCGGGGTGCCCAAATGTTTTCATGCCATTGTGCGTCAAAGGTAGTGAAGGGGTTAATAGTGTTACTACTCTGGTCTGATGCCCAGGAAGGCAGTTTCATTTTGCATCTACATCCACCAAGAATGTATTTCGAGTGTTTTTTTTTTCCTTTTATTAAATTTGTCTCATTGTTGTTTTATAATGCGTATTTTTTAGATTTTGCCATTATAAAAATGATAGTTTTATCATGTCATTGACCTTGTGTTCTTAAAACACAATCATGATTATATAAAAATTGCAAGATAGTACAGCTCACCATGACCTTCCAAGGCTGTTAGTGCAAGGAACTCTGGCTGGTCTCCAGGCTTCCCATAGATTAAGAAAACATAGATCCGCATCGTCTGGGTTTCTTGATAAAACTCCAATTCTTTATTCAATCATACGAATAAAAGACAACACATGTTCTGGGGTACACAAGAGACCCCTCCACGCCTTTTTTTTTTTTTTACGTGTTTCAGATAACACTCCTTAGTCATAAGGTACCGTTACACGGTACGATATTGTGAGCGATATCCAGGGCCAGACTGGGACCAAAAAGCAGCCCTGGAGAACAAGCCCCAGCAGCCCACATACTATATCACCCATCAGCCCCGATCAGTGAAATTTGCTTTTACATTGTCGTGGCCACATCACTTTCTTAAAGGAGTTTTCTGAAGAGCCCCATGGGAATGGAGCAGCAGAGGGAACAATAAACCACAGCTCCATTTACATGGTGATCTTCAAAGACACGATTCTCAGGATTGCGGAGTCCCAGCGGTCAAATCCGCAGCGAAGGGAAAGTCATCACCTGTACAGAAGAGAAGTGATGACTCCATATTGGGGATAATCAATTGAAACAACAATTAAATGCTGAAAATCACAAAGTCCAATACTGCCTCTCTGACAACAGGACAAGTGGTACCATGCAGTGTATATATACAGAATAATACGGTTTTAGGAAGTTTCGCCCCCAACATTTCGCCCCCAGCAGTTCGCCCCCACCAGTTCGCCCCCAGCAGTTCGCCCCCAGGTACATTTCGCCCCCGAACATTTCGCCTCCAGCATTTCGCCCCGAGGATGTTTCGCCCCCGCACATTTCGCCCCCGCACATTTCGCCCCCAGCAGTTCGCCCCCGGATGTTTCGCCCCCGCACATTTCGCCCCCAGCAGTTCGCCCCCGGATGTTTCGCCCCTGGATGTTTCGCCCCCAGATGTTTCGCCCCCAGCAGTTCGCCCCTGGATGTTTTGCCCCCGCACATTTCGCCCCCAGCAGTTCGCCCCCGGATGTTTTGCCCCCAGCAGTTCGCCCCCCGGATGTTTCACCTCCGGATGTTTTGCCCCCAGCAGTTCGCCCCCAGATGTATCGCCCCCAGCAGTTCGCCTCCGGATCTTTCGCCGACGGATGTTTTGCCCCCAGCAGGTCGGCCCCGAATGTTTCGCCCCCAGCATTTCGTCCCCGGTTGTGTCACCCCCAGCATTTCATCCCTGGATGTTTTGCCTCTAGCAATATGCTCCTGGATCTTTCGCATCCAGGAAAGACCTGCCTGAACTGAACTTTGGCAGGTTCGCGTATCACTAATAATACACCATATGAGTCTAAGATATAGAATTCTGATCAAATTAGGTTTTTTTTATTCTAAAACTTTGCTTTCTAGATAAGTAATTTTACAAACAGACAGGAAAATAGTAGGATTTCATTGGTTACTAATTAGGTCGTGCCCCCTTGGTAGCAGAACGGATCTTGGCTCCCTGTGATACATTCAGGGCTGCTCCTTCACAGCCCTCTGCAAAGCTCTCCTTCACCCTCCGCTCATGTGCTCTGTCCTGGACAAGAGGAGGGCTCCCCCCGCCTGTGTAAAGCCGTTACAGGACGGAACACATGGGGGGCTTTGCAGAGGGCTGTAAACCAGCAGCCTTTTATACATCATAGGGAATATATTGTTAGTTGCATGCTCCTGTGCAGCCCCGCCCTCTAGAATCCATCCACAAGTACTGCTACTAAGGAGAAACAACCTCCTTAGCAACCACTGAAATCCGGCAGCACATGGAGCTTTAACTTGGATGAGACTTCACACAGAAATGAAGCTGCTGGAAGGTCTTCTTTCGAAATGAATATCATGGGCACAGGTATTATGACATATCTTATGTTTTTTGTAAACTTATGCTTTAACTGTATATATCAAAACTGGTAAAACAAGAAACATAAAAAGGTATAGAGGGGAAGGATTAGAGAAAAAGAGAAAAGACAAATTACAGGTTATAATGCTTGAATTATTTTACAGCTAAAAACACTGCTCTCAAAACATACAATATGTGATCATGAACTAAAATTCAAAGCTGTAGGCAATGCCTCTCAGATAATCCATCAAGCTTCTATTATTGAAATCTTGCACGATACGTTTAACCCTTGCTGAAATTGCAGCATACTTTTTGTTTCTTGCAGCAATGGGATTTCCTGCTATTATCTGAATAATTTCAAAACTATGGAGCTCTTGCTGATGTTTCAGACAGTTAATGAGCCGGTATATATTTTTGAAAAGAGGACCACATGTTTCTCGAAAGCTACGGTGCCATCCTTCAACATCATTATTTGTTCGCTGTTGATCATTCAATGTTCGTTCATACACATTCCAGAGTTGAACTGGAAACAAAGGTGCTTGGCGTCCTCTGCGATTCATTCGACCGATATAGCTGTCTTCAAAATAGTTGGCAATAGGTATTGCTTCTTGTGGAAAGTCAGGATTTTCCACCAATTCTTCAAATGATTGCACAACATTCTGTGGTGGTACAAAGGCCAGGGCAGGTATCATGCGTATCCAACGGGCAAATTCATGGTCACCTTGGTATTGCAACTTGAGTCCTTCATTTTGAACTTTACGCCAAACCGACTGTGATAGGTGGAAAAAGCAACCAGTCTTCTCAAGGTTGGGGAATTCACTTTCAAATGCCTGTATTGCAGCTAGTTCAAAATCCAACATCAGCTTGTCTGGCTGCAGTCCAGGCTGCAAGTTCTTCAGCTCTTGCAGCAACCTCTGGTATGTAGAACGGCTCTTGTCTGTCAGCAAGGTGTACACTAGCGGAACAACAAGGCCGCTATGGACTACATGGATTGTGTAAAGTTGCTTAAACAAGGCTGGTGTAGTGAAAAACATGCCATCAGCAAACCACTCTTTACTTTGTGCCAGTAGATGGAGATTGTCTCTTGTTCCAAATATCAACATACGGCTGTGTCCATTTCCTAATTTAAATGAAAGTATTAGTAGAGGAAATAACAGAAAAAGTGTAACAAGCAGCAGACAGAGAATTTTGTGATGAATTCGCAAAAAAACATATCCTAATCAGAAGCCTCTGATCATATCTCACATTAAAAACTCACATTTTTCTCCAGATTTTCTGATTTCACAATAAAAAAAACTGGAGCAAAATTTTGTGTGAACGGGCAACCAATAGTCTTTTACACCATATATTGTCCCAGTGGAAAATTATATATTTTTGTTTACAATTAAAATTACTTCCAAACTTGAAATAGGAAACATTTTTAGGGTACCTTTAGACCCTTCAACTAGACGGCCGTTCAGCATGGCCGATCGCCGCCATACTGAACGGCCATCTAGTTGACAGCCGCATCCACTCGCGGCATGTGGCTGGACGTCTGAATGAACGATTGGGCGGGCCACCCGCCTGAATGGGCGTTCCATTCAGGCGGATGGGCGCGATAGTCGTCGGGTGGGCAGCACAGACGTTTATGACGTCCGCGCTACCTATGGTGTCTCATTGAGAGGATTGTGCAGGACGCACAAACCTGTCAATCAGACGGCCGAAGAGATACCGCCAGAGAGTAAATTAAATTCCAATTTTGCGCGTGATTTTGCCGCGATTTGAAAAACGGAATTGAAATCGTGCTCTCTCCCCTCTGGAGCACTCACCGGAGCGCTACGGCGGGGTTGACAGGGGCACACATGTAACTCCTGCATGCCTGGTAGCTGGCGGGTTCCCCTGACCCTGCTCGCTGCTCCGTGCGGCTCCATACCGCCCCCCCTTACCAGCTTCATTGTGTCGGCTCGGCGCTCTGCTAATGCTGTCTGCGGTACGGCTCATCTCGGCGGCTCCTGATTGGAGCTTGCCGAGTCCAATCAGAAGAGCCAGGTTGCAGACAGCAGAGCGCCAAGCCGACACACGGAAGCAGGTATGAGGTGGTGTGGGGGGGCCGTACGGAGCCGCACAGAGCCACGAGCGAGGTCAGGGGAGCCCGCCAGGTACCGGGCACGCATGAATTTCATGCATGCCCCTTTCACCAGCCCCTTCAGAGCAGTGTTCACCAGTGAGCATTGCTCTTCAGGGGTTAATAGACAAGCGTAGCGCTACGGATGCTGTCCAAGGTGCTGATGATGAAACTTCAGCACCTTGGACAGCAGCACTGTGGAGAGGGGATTAAAAAACGCCTGTATAAAAGGCAATTGCGTTTTTACTGGCTTTTTTTACTGGCGTAAAACGCCAGTAAAATCACCAGTGTGCTTTTGGCCTAAGGCATAAATGAATGGTCCATTAGGCTGGGGTCATATGCAGCATAAATGTGTAAATCCCATCCACATGCTGATGAAAAAATTTTGTTTAAAAAAAATGACATGCAGTGCAGCATGTCAATGTATGCTGCCATTATACAAAGAAAATTCCAGCCATTCAGACAAGGGGCTGAAATCCTGCACTAAAACCAACCTGCACCTAAATCCATGGAGTTAAGTGAAGATTTTGATACAGAATTAGGGTACCACAATCAGGGCCGCCACTAGGGGGTTACAGCCCTTACTGCCGTAAGGGACCCGGGCCTCACTGCAGGGGGCGTGGCCAATTCGTTAGGGGTAGAGGGGCCCGGTGGACCGTGACTCCAGGAGGTGTTGTCGTCATGAGCAGGGGGGCCCCGGGCGCCCTCTTGTCCTGCGTGGGCCCCCTCTCCTATCAATAATCCTCACCTGCACTGCCCGCCGCCGGCCCCCACATGTGCCCTGGGCAGGCACCGGCGGCGCTGAGAGCTAACAGCACCCAGGCTGCCCGGCAAATGCAGGGGGGTGTTGCAGCAGCAGCAGTGTCCCAGGACTTATTGAGTACTGCTGGGATGCTGCCGCTGCGACCCCCCTGTGTGCACTGCTGGCACTTCCGGAATCAGTGAGTGAGCTTAGCTTATATCAGAGCAGCTGAGCTCCTCCTGACCCGGAAGCGCTGATGCTGTGGTCAGAGGTGCTGGATGTGTGTGTGAAGACCCTCTGGCGCTTACCTTGTCCTTGTCCTGCTCCTGCTCCCAATGAGGTGAAGTGAGCCGAGGAGGGGGGCTGGAAACAGGGGGCCACAAGAGGGAAGAAGCAGGGTGAAGGGGGGCACAACAAGAGGGGAGACTCAGGGAGAATGGGGTGCCACAACAAGAGGGGAAAAATGGAGAATGGGGGGCCACAACAAGAGGGGAGAAACAGGGGGGCAGGGCTGCCACTAGAGGCTGTCAGGCTGCAGGGATGCTGCCGGGCTGCAGGAGGATGTAGGGAGGCTGTCGGGATGCAGGGAGGCTGTCGGGCTGCAGGGAGGATGCGGGGAGGCTGTCAGGATGCAGGGAGGCTGTCAGTATGCAGGGAGGCTGTCGGGATGCAGGGAGGATGGAGGGAAGCTGTCTAAATAGCCCGCAGCAGTCTCTATTGTGTACGGCCAGCAGAAGTCTCTATTGTGTATTCTCTACTGGTGTATATAGCCAGCAGCCGTCTCCATTATCTATACGGCCCGCAACTATCACTATTGTATATTGACTATTGTGTGTAAAGCCAGCAACAGTTTACATTGTGTGTACAGCCCGCAGCCATCTCTATTGTGTACACAGCTTGCAGCCATCTCTATTGTGTATTCTTTATTGTATATACAGTTATTGTGTATTCAGCCCACAGGAGTCTAAAGTGTGTGTGTGTGTGTGTGTGTGTGTGTGTAACATACAAAAGAGTCTAAAAAAAAAGGAAAAACCCCAAAAAATTGAAAAAAGCAGACTTCATTGACCAATGGTGTGGCCACGCATTGGGCAATAAAGTCCACTTTGTTCTATTGTTTTGTGCTATTTTTCCTTTTTTTAACTCTATTGTAAGGAATCATCTGGATCGCTGGTTGGGAAAGCTTTGCTCATAAACTGAGGTGATTTTTGGTGCTGTTCCAATTATTCAGTATACATATTGTATAAAATGTATGTTTGGGTAGAGGCGGAGCTAGGGTGAAGGCGGAGCCTGGCTGGAGGTGGAGCGAGGGTGGAGGCTGGGCAGAGTCTTGGGGGGCCCCAAAATTTTGGTAGTAAGGGGCCCTGAAATTTCTAGTGGCAGCCCTGACCACAATACTGGCCACAATTGCAGGCACAAATAGATTTCTGTGGGATCTGCAATTGCTACCGCAATTACAGCTGCTGCGGAGATGCCGCTCCGCAATCCCCTTCCGTCAGTGGGCACGAGGCCTCAGGCTTTATCCAGACAAGCTGGATTTACCGGCGTATTCCGTGCTGTGTTTCCTGTCTGAAACACACCCTTTCATGTCTATGGGGTGGGTTACGGACGGATTCCAGCCGGGGCAGGAAAACGCCCCACCGGAAAATAGCTTTTTTCCGGCGGATCCCGTGCTTAACTCGCCCATTCAAGGGAATGGCCAAGAGGGAAACCGGCCGGAAAATGCCTGCAAACCATGGTAAATACTCTCATCCGAGCGTATTCACCACGGTTAAGGCCACAGCAGGGCATGGCCACGCCCATAGCAGAGCTTGGCCACGTCCCTTATTTGCAGAAGCGTTTTGCCAAAGCGCTTGCAAAGTGCTTTAAAAGTGCTTGCAAGCAGCAGGCAAAATGCCTCTGCAAATCCTGGCGTATCCCACCTGAGCTCCGAAATCAGCCCGACCTGTTCATGGATCTGCAGGACTGAACTACGAGAGGCCGAAGAATCAGCCAGCGATGGCAGTTCAGCCCATTCATGCCGCAGACAGGCGAGGCTGAACTCCAGGGCAGCATCCAGGACAGGTATGGCCAGTACAATGCTGCATATTTGGAATTAGTGTTGGCTGATCCGATCACTGAAGATCGTAATTTATTACCATTTTAAGGCTGATTGTTATTTTAAATTACGATCCGATTTCTAGCCAGATCAAGATGATGATCTGAATTAGAAATCGGAATCCTCCGTAATCTGAAAACACTGTCAGGGCATACACACCCGAACAGTGTGCGTATATATATATATATATATATATATATATATGTACTCACACACACACACTGTACGGGTGTACTGTGTGTGTGCATATTTAGCTTTAGTAAATGGCTCAAGGCTGCGCTGTTAAAAATTAAACAAACCCAGTTACTTACCTCTTTTTCCAGTGTCCCGTTACTGGCTCCGGCTCCTAGCCCAGCAGTGCAGGGAATCCCGAAAACTGGGCGGCACATCGCCGCCTCTGTGCCTGCCGTATTATAAATACAATTGAGAGTGATCCCAAGACCGCTCACTAGACGGTCCTGGGAAAGCACCCATCACATCACAGAACAGCCTGGGCATGCGCAGAGGTGGTGATAAACACCCTAGAATGCATGGTGCTGGGATTTCGAAATTCACTGCACTGCCAGAGACAGCGCTGGACACCGGAGAGAGAGGTGAATAACTGGGTTTGTTTATTTTATAACAGCGCAGCTTGGGGCCATTATATATATGCAAGAAAGCTGGAAGAAGAGTGGCTCACCTGAGATTGTTGCTGAGGACTCTGCTGAGTGTGCTGCTAGAGCAGGGTTTGGCTTACGGCCGTGGATACCTGTGGAAGAGGTCCCTCTGCGAACCAGCCGGGAGATGACCGGCGTTAGCCGGTCATCTCCCGGCTGGCGAACCGCTGTGCTGCAGTAGCTGTGGCTGAGCTCCGTCAGCGGCGAGCCAGTTGGGAGTGGCTCCGCTGTTCCATGTCCCCGCCGCTCCTCCGCCATCATACGGCCCACCCCGTCCTCCTCACCCAGCCTGCATGCCAGAAGAGACAAGGAGAGGCCCACCACTGTGGAGAAGAGTGAAGACACTCTCAGATACGATGTGTGCGGCTGCTTCAAAGTTCCCGGGCAGGGGTGGCATTGTCCGGCAGCAGGCCAACTCACCACCGGCCGCCCTCAGCTCTGAAATTCGGTGCTGCTGGGGATGCCTATGTGCCGGTGCGGTGCATGAACAAGGAGGACCGGGACGGAGAGGAGACAGAGTCGGTAAACTTTACTTGAATCTCCCATGGCGGAGGGCGGCTCGGGCAGGCGGCCGGCACATCTCTGGCAGGAGCAGCTCAGCTATGAGAGCGCCGCCGCCAGACGTATGATAATGTGTGCCGGACCGGTGCATGGCTCTCCGTTTCCCCTGGTGCCTCCTCTTTGCTTCCCCCGATGTCTCTTCTCCCTCATGGTGCCTCCTCTCCACCTCCCCTGGTGTCTCCTATCCCCCCTGGTGCCTACTCTCTCCCCTGGTGCCTCCTCTCTGCCTCCCCCTGTGCCTCCTCTCCTCTCTTCCCCTGTGCCTCCTCTCCGCTCTCCCCCTGTGCTTCCTCTCTTCTCTCCTTCGGTGTCTCCTCTTTTCTCCCCCAGTGCCTCCTCTTAGTCTCCCCCGGTGCCTCCTCTCCTCTCTCCCCCTGAGCCTCCTCTCCTCAGGAGGAGCGGGGGGCCAGAAGTAGCATTACAGCGCGGGGAGGGGGCAGGAGAAGCATTGTAGAACACCTGATGCGTTAGAATCGGGCCACCATCTAGTATATATATATATACGTATATACTCGTGTATAAGCCGAGTTTTTCAGCCCAAAAATTGGGCTGAAAAGTACCCCCCCTCGGCTTATACACGAGTCACTATACAGGGTGAGTGGGATGGGGGCTGTGTCAGGCTGGGGAGGCAGGAGGAGGCGGTGGGGATACTGTATATTGAGCGGCCCTTCACGTGGGCCCGCTCATTACATATGCACTGCATCCCCTGTCAATCAGCGCAGGGGGAGCAGTGCATATCGGTAGATAATGCCCCCCAAACTGCTGGCACACGTCCCCCCCTGTTGTAAGGCCCCCCCTGCTGAATACTTACCATCCCTGGTCTTCAGCAGCACTTCCGCGCCGGTCTTCTGTGCTCCGGTCCTCCCTGGTCCCGTCCTCTGTGCTCCGTTCCCCGGCTGTATCATGTGACCGGCCGGGTCGCAGAAGCGATGACGTCATCGCTTCTGCGACGCGCGGGGACCCCGGAAGCAGCCGTGGACGGCAGCACAGAGGACGGGACCAAGGTGGACCGGAGCACAGAGGACGGCGCGGAGTGCTGCTGAAGACCAGGGATGGTAAGTAATCAGCAGGGGGGGGCCTTACAACAGGGGGGGACGTGTGCCAGCATTTGTGTGGAGTCTGTGGGGCTGCAATACCACTGGGGCTGCTGTATACACCACTGGGGCTGCAATACCACTGGGGCTGCTGTATATAGGGCTGCAATACCACTGGGGCTGCAATACCACTGGGGCTGCTGTATATAGGGGCTGCTGTATACACCACTGGGGCTGCTGTATATTGGGGCTGCAATACCACTGGGGCTGCAATACCACTGGGGCTGCTGTATATAGGGGCTGCTGTATACACCACTGGGGCTGCAATACCACTGGGGCTGCTGTATATAGGGCTGCAATACCACTGGGGCTGCAATACCACTGGGGCTGCTGTATATTGGGGCTGCAATACCACTGGGGCTGCTGTATATACCACTGGGGGCTGCTGCATATACCAATGGGGCTGCTGTATATACCACTGTGGCTGCTGTATATACCACTGGGAGCTGCTGTATATACCACTGGGGGCTGCTGTATATCATACTGCTGGGGCCTGTATACCACTGCTGGGGGCTGTATACCTGTGCTGGGGTCCACCCTCGGCTTATACGCGAGTCAATAGATTTTCCCAGGTTTTGGGGGCAAAAGTAGGGGGGTCGGCTTATATACGGGTTGGCTTATACACGAGTATATACGGTATATATATATATCTAGCTCTGGAAATTGGATCGAAATTAATTCCAATCTTTCGGTATGATCGGCCCGATCTGATCCTATCTTTCCAGTGATCCACCAACTCTAGTTGGAATTAGTAGGCCTCACTACATTATATTACCCTCAAAGTTTCCCTTGAAGGCAAAAATCCTATAGTATTTTATATCAGCACCTTATAGTGTAGCATTTTTCACATGTGTGCAAAATAAACTTTACAATAATTATGCATAATGGAATTGTTTTAATGCAATGTTGAATGGTTAAGTAGCTTACCAGAGTCATGCAGAAGGAACTGACTGCTGGACACCATCAATACTGATCTCCTGGAACTCCAGGGGAAAAACAAGTTGATCAAGGGTTTGAGGTAACCTTGGGATATTGCCAAGTTGCCTTGCTAATCGTATTGTTCTCTTCAGTGATGCTTTCCTTGGGAGAAGTGCTACAACATTAGAATGGGCTCCTGACACGACGTCTGTGAGAATCTGTTGTGGTGTCTCCTGTGTTGTCCTTGCCCTGGTGACTGCCTTATTAACAAGTCGGATTGCTTCAGGTCTTGCAGCTTGTGCTGCGTGACTGTGAAGATTGACGACTTTCACAACTTCGCCAGATTCTTCATTGGTCCAAACACGTCCCTTGCAAGTCGACCGTTTTTCACATACCCAGATGGAATGGACATCATCAGCGGTTCGTTTGGAAAATAAGTAAATGTGATTCTCATGGAACCAACTTCCTCCTTCCACGTTTGGACAGAACTGAATCCATAGTTGTAGAAAGTGAATTGCTGTGGAAGCTGACTGATTTTTTGTGGCAGTACACTTCTCTCTTTGTGGAGATTTCAGACACTGCTATATTCTGATCTCAGATGCAATAAAAGCTAGTCTAATGTAACTTGCAGGACATGTGACCTGCTACTTGTTACATCTGCAACAAAACTTGCAACAAAGCAGGATCAGTGCTGGCTCAGGTAAAAGTTCACAATTGTTTTGATTTTAGGCCTCTTGCACACTGTAATTTTAGAGCGGTTTCACACTTATGTTTGGGGCCGCAAGAGGTCGATCCGCTCTGGATCTGACATCCAGCTGACCTCGGGGCAATGCTGGCGGAATGCTGGCATTCCGCTTGCATTGCCCATAGAAGTGAACGGCTCGGTTACACAATCTGCAGCCGCCCATTCGCTTTCGTAATGCCGTATTCCGCCATCAGTGTCAGAACAAAAAGAAGAGCATTTTCTTCTTTTTGTTCCACTGCTGGGGGCGAAATATCCGGGGGCGAAACATCCGGGGGCGAACTGCTGGGGGCGAAACATCCAGGGGTGAACTTCTGCAGGCGAAACATCTGGGAGTGAACTGCTGGGGGGCGAAACATCCGGGAGCGAACTGGGCGAACTTCTGCGGGCGAAACATCCTGGAGCAAACTACTGGGGGCGAAACATCCGGGGGCGAACTGCTGGGGGTGAAATGTGCGAAATATCCGGGAGGCGAACAACTGGGACACCTGGGGGCGAAACATCCAGGGCCGAAACATCCGGGGGCGAACTACTGGGGGCGAAACATCCGGGGGGCGAACTGCTGGGGGCGAACTGCTGGGGGCGAAATGTGCGGGGGCGAAATGTGCGGGGGCGAAACATCCAGGGGCGAACTGCTGGGGGGAGAACTGCTGGGGGCGAAACATCCAGGGCCGAAACATCCGGGGGCGAACTACTGGGGGCGAAACATCCGGGGGCGAACTGCTGGGGGTGAACTGCTGGGGGCGAAATGTGCGGGGGCGAAATGTGCGGGGGCGAAACATCCAGGGGCGAACTGCTGGGGGCGAAACATCCGGGGGCGAAACATCCGGGGGAGAACTGCTGGGGGCGAACTGCTGGGGGCGAAATGTGCGGGGGCGAAATGTGCGGGGGCGAAATGTGCGGGGGCGAAATGTGCGGGGGCGAAACACCCTGGGGGCGAAATGCTGGGGGCGAAATGTTCGGGGGCGAAGTGTACCTGGGGACGAAATGCTGGGGGCGAAATGCTGGGGGCGAAATGCTGGGGGCGAATTGCTGGGGGCGAAAACTTCCAACTCCCGAATAATACAGATACTGAGGATTACACCCTGTATACAGGACAGGAGAAGTGGTACTGTGCAGTGTATATATACAGAATAATACAGATACTGGGGATTACACCCAGTATACAGGACAGGAGAAGTGGTACTGTGCAGCTGATAATATAATTACAGAATAATACAGATACTGAGGATTACACACCAGTATACAGGACAGGAGAAGTGGTACTGTGCAGTGTATATATACAGAATAATACAGATACTGAGGATTACACCCAGTTAGAGGGTTTCAGTGACGAGGAGAAGAGTGGTAACTGTGCAGTGTATATATACAGAATAATACAGATACTGAGGATTACACCCAGTATACAGGACAGGAGAAAGTGGTACTGTGCAGTGTATATATACAGAATAATACAGATACTGAGGATTACACCCAGTATACAGGACAGGAGAAGTGGTACTGTGCAGTGTATATATACAGAATAATACAGATACTGAGGATTACACCCAGTATACAGGACAGGAGAAGTGGTACTGTGCAGTGTGTATATACAGATAATACAGATCTGAGGATTACACCCGTATACAGGACAGAGAAGTGGTACTGTGCAGTGTATATATACAGAATAATACAGATACTGAGGATTACACCCAGTATACAGGACAGGAGAAGCGGTACTGTGCAGTGTATATATACAGAATAATACAGAACTGAGGATTACACCCAGTATACAGGACAGGAGAAGTGCTGTGCAGTGTATATATACAGAATAATACAGATCTGAGGATTACACCCAGTATACAGGACAGGAGAAGTGGTACTGTGACAGTGTATATATACAGAATAATACAGATACTGAGGATTACACCCAGTATACAGGACAGGAGAAGTGGTACTGTGCAGTGTATATATACAGAATAATACAGATACTGAGGATTACACCCAGTATACAGGACAGGAAAGTGGTACTGTGCAGTGTATATATACAGAATAATACAGAGACTGAGGATTACACCCAGTATACAGGACAGGAGAAGTGGTACTTGCAGTGTATATATAAGGAATAATACAGATACTGAGGATTACACCCAGTATAAGGACAGGAAAGTGGTACTGTGCAGTGTATATATACAGAATAATACAGATATGAGGATTACACCCAGTATACAGCGACAGGAGAAAGTGGTACTGTGCAGTGTATATATACAGAATAATACAGATACTGAGATTACACCCAGTATACAGGACAGGAGAAGTGGTACTGTGCAGTGTATATATACAGAATAATACAGATACTGAAGGATTACACCCAGTATACAGGACAGGAGAAGTGGTACTGTGCAGTGTATATTATACAGAATACAGATACTGAGGATTACACCCAGTATACAGGACAGGAAAAGTGGTACTGTGCAGTGTATATATACAGAATAATACAGATACTGAGATTACACCCAGTTACAGGACAGGAAGAAGTGGACTGTGCAGTGTATATATACAGAATATACAGATACTGAGATTACACCTAGTGTACAGGACAGGAGAAGTGGTACTGTGCAGTGTATATATACAGAATACAGATACTGAGGATTACACCCAGTATACAGGACAGGAGAAGTGGTACTGTGCAGTGTATATATACAGAATACAGATACTGAGGATTACACCCAGTATACAGGACAGGAGAAAGTGGTACTAGTACAGTGTATATATACAGAATAATACAGATACTGAGGATTACACCCAGTATACAGGACAGGAGAAAGTGGTACTGTGCAGTGTATATATACAGAATACTACAGATACTGAGAATTACACCTAGTGTACAGGACAGGAGAAGTGGTACTGTGCAGTGTATATATACAGAATACAGATACTGAGGATTACACCCAGTATACAGGACAGGAGAGGTGGTACTATACAGTGTATATATAAGGAATAATACAGATACTGAGGATTACACCCAGTATACAGGACAGGAAAAGTGGCACTGTGCAGTGTATATATACAGAATAATACAGATACTGAGGATTACACCCAGTATACAGGACAGGAGAAGTGGTACTGTGCAGTGTATATATACAGAATACTACAGATACTGAGTATTACACCTAGTGTACAGGACAGGAGAAGTGGTACGGTGCAGCGTATATATACATAATACTACAGATACTGAGGATTACACCCAGTATACAGGACAGGAGACGTGGTACTGTGCAGTGTGTAGCATATGAATCATGCAAGGATTGCACCTCCTGGCGGCTCTCTTGACCTGTGTGTGACAGCTCCATGCATTGCTATGCAGCTGACATTTTCAGGTCAGGAGAGTCGCCAGCTGGTCCAGGCAATGCGGTTTGATCCTTGCACCCACAATACTCCATAGATTATAATGAAGCCCCATAGCCTTCTATATATTATAAGGCACCTCCAGATAGTATAGTATAATGCACTACCCATATTGGTCCATGTTATAATGCAGCCTCATATTCCTCCATATATTATAATGCAGACTCTATATATAATGCTCCATCATACATTATAATGCAGCAGCCCCGATCCACCATACATTATAATGCAGCAGCCCCGCTCCACCATACATTGTAATGCAGCAGCCCCGCTCCACCATACATTGTAATGCAGCAGCCCCGCTTCACCATAGATTGTAATGCAACAGCCCCGCTCCACCATAGATTGTAATGCAGCAGCCCCGCTCCACCATACATTATAATGCAGCAGCCCCGCTCCACCATACATTGTAATGCAGCAGCCCCGCTCCACCATACATTGTAATGCAGCAGCCCCGCTTCACCATACATTATAATGCAACAGCCCCGCTCCACCATACAATGTAATGCAGCAGCCCCGCTCCACCATAGATTGTAATGCAGCAGCCCCGCTCCACCATACAATGTAATGCAGCAGCCCCGCTCCACCATAGATTGTAATGCAGCAGCCCCGCTCCACCATAGATTGTAATGCAGCAGCCCCGCTCCACCATAGATTGTAATGCAGCAGCCCCGCTCCACCATACAATGTAATGCAGCAGCCCCGCTCCACCATAGATTGTAATGCAGCAGCCCCGCTCCACCATAGATTATAATACAGCAGCCCCGCTCCACCATACAATGTAATGCAGCAGCCCCGCTCCACCATAGATTATAATGCAGCAGCCCCGCTCCACCATACAATGTAATGCAGCAGCCCCGCTCCACCATATAATATAATGCAGCAGCCCCACTCCGCTCCACCATAGATTGTAATGCAGCAGCCCCGCTCCGCTCCACCATAGATTGTAATGCAGCAGCCCCACTCCGCTCCACCATAGATTGCAATGCAGCAGCCCCGCTCCGCTCCACCATAGATTGTAATGCAGCAGCCCCACTCCGCTCCACCATAGATTGTAATGCAGCAGCCCCACTCCGCTCCACCATAGATTGTAATGCAGCAGCCCCACTCCGCTCCACCATAGATTGTAATGCAGCAGCCCCACTCCGCTCCACCATAGATTGTAATGCAGCAGCCCCACTCCGCTCCACCATAGATTGTAATGCAGCAGCCCCACTCCGCTCCACCATAGATTGTAATGCAGCAGCCCCACTCCGCTCCACCATAGATTGTAATGCAGCAGCCCCACTCCGCTCCACCATAGATTGTAATGCAGCAGCCCCACTCCGCTCCACCATAGATTGTAATGCAGCAGCCCCACTCCGCTCCACCATAGATTGTAATGCAGCAGCCCCACTCCGCTCCACCATACAATGTAATGCAGCAGCCCAGCTCCACTATACAATGTAATGCAGCAGCCCCTAGATAATGCAGCTGCTTTATAATCCTCCATATAAATCACCCTCTCCCAATCTCTGCCCCTTTTAGGGCACATCACGTGTTCAACTCCTTTGACACTTAATGTACTTAATGTACTTACATCCCCCTATGTACTTCCAAGAAATGTCGTGACAAGCCTGAAAGATTTTTGCGGCTAGCCACACGGGTTAGCTGCGGTGTTGTGCTCACCTATGCGTCTTTTTAAAGTCCTACTTGTACACGCCACATAATGTTTATCACATGCTATAAATTAAGCCAAATAAACTATGTTGGTTGTATTACAATTGATATAAGCCTTGGTCTTAAACTGCTGCTTAGTAACAGCATTACTAAACATGTCGGCTTTATCTATATGGTCGCATAGTGCACATCTCCGACCCCCGCATCTATATGTACCCGTATATCTCAACCATGTAAGGTGGGATTTTTCCTTCATAAAGGTACTGGGGGACACGATGTTACCCAGGGTATGGGATCTCTTCGGAACACATCTATAACCCCCACCCAGTATTGTGGACAGCTTCTGGTCTTGATGTAAGATGGGCAGAAATTTATGGATAAGAGCAACTATAGCATAATGGTCCTCTGTATACTCTGTAGAAAAAGTGGGGATGTTTTTACCTCTCTTCTTATTAACCTGGAGACTGACTTTGTCCCCCTGATTTAGTAAAGATTCTCTCGGTTTAATACCTGTGATGTTATATGCGCTTTCCAGTATCCATTTTTTATAACTCCGATTTCTCAATCACCGGTCTATACGTTCATTTTACTGTTCTAAAGAGGCTTGGGTGGAGCACGATCTTTTGGCTCTGATATATTCACCCAGGGGAAGATTTCGGATGACCTCTTTAGGGTGACAGCTGTCAGCATGTAAAATAGAATTACCACTGACAGCTTTCCGATATAAAGAAGTGCTAACCTCCCCCGTGACTTCATTTCCCACTAGATTTACATCCAAATATGCTGCAGAACCACCCCTGCTTTTGCTGTGTGAAAGCAATATTCATATCATTATTATTGATGTAGCATACAAACTCTTCCAACCTAGTTGGTTGGTGGGGGGGGCACACCAAGCGACTCATGCCATATGATAATGACATTGTCGAGGTACTGTCCCCACCAGGCCACGTCCTTCAAAAATGGATTGTTCGCAGTATGAATGTATTTACGTTCCCAAATACTCATATATAAATTTGCGAGCAATGGTGAAAAACTTGCGCCCATTGGGCAACTGCAAACTTGGAGGTAATAGGTGGAATAAAAATGAAAAAATTTGTCTTTAGTAAATGTTCGATACTTATCATAATAAAAGTTTTTTCCTCCACAGAATATAGTGTGGTATTTTGTAAGACTTCTGACATAGCTAACAAAGCATGTGAATGGGGTATGCAAGAGTATAGGGCAATGACATCACATGTTAACCAAGTGTAGTTCTTTTCTCACTTTCCCCCAATAAATGCTGTGTATTCTTTATGTGACCCAAATTCTTGCTGACCAAAGCTTGTAATTTTTTATCAATCCACTCGGATAATCGATCATTTACTCCACCTATCCCTGCAACAATCGGTCGAAGAGTTGGAGGAAAGGATTGTTTGTGTACCTTCGGGAACGCATGAAAAATTGGAGTCACTGGATTCTCCACATACAAATACTCATATACATTTTTGGGAATAACCCCCATGGGCAAACCTTCTCTCAATAATAAGTCCAACTCCTGTTGCACTTTTCTAGTTGGATTGTCTGACAGAGGGCGGTACGTGGTGGCGTCAGACAGCATGTCCACAATTTGTCTGTGATAAAGCATACTGTCCAGCACCACCACTGCACTGCCCTTATCAGCAGGTCTAATGACTATATTGGCAAATGAAAAACAAGCGGTGTCAGAGATTTGGAGCGCTAAAGAAACCACGGGTTGGTGATTAAATTACCGATAATTTATTACACGAACAGCAGGGGTCCAGTATGCCACAACGCGTTTCGACGCACAGATGCGTCTTTCTCAAGTGGATCTTGGTCCACTTGAGAAAGACGCATCTGTGCGTCGAAACGCGTTGTGGCATACTGGACCCCTGCTGTTCGTGTAATAAATTATCGGTAATTTAATCACCAACCCGTGGTTTCTTTAGCGCTCCAAATCTCTGACACCGCTTGTTTTTCATTTGCTAATCTCTTTCTCCCTTGTTGGGAGTGCGGTGTGTGAGCTGCTCTAAGATCCACAGTACCTGGCAGTACATCATACAGACCCACCCTTGAATGATCAACTGATACCAGTGTGGAGCTGGGACGGAAGCCAGTGCAGCGAGTCTGCCTCTTCGGGTGGAGGAGTGAAGGAGCCCACCTCCATCTCCAGAGGAACTAAGGAGCCGACCACCAAGCCCGGAGTATCTGAGGAGGAGGGAATATTGGCCCTTGTCACTACAGTGATCCACATTAAGCCATCAGTCTGGTTGTGCAGGGTGTTGCACAACCAGTAAAGGTTAGTGCAAACATAGTATAACCGTGTATTAAGTTCCTCCAGTTGCAGTGTGGCGCAATATCTGTTTTTTCTTTTAATGACTATATTGGGTTCCCTTTTAATTCCCAAAGTGCTTGCTTTTGTAATTTAGATAGATTATCAGCTTTTCCATTCCTATGTGAAAGTAAATCCCTGATTTCTCTTTCCATTACATTTTGAAATGTGTCCATAGCCAGACATCTGGATACTATGGGATAGTAGGTTGGATTGGGAACACGCATAGATTGACTAACTGTCACACCTTCCGGCGTCAATGGTGTGTCAGTCTCCTGCAGATCATTTAGGGTATTAAAAGTTATTTGGTTGAGTGTGGACAAGAGAGGTACCGACTCCACAGTATGAATACCGTCAGAGCCGGCCACCTCCCCGTCCACACCCTCATTATCATCAAAATAGTGCCTTTTCACTGTAAGGGGCCTAATAAACTTATTGACATCCTGTAATGTTTTACACAAATCACTTCTGCATGTTGGTACAAATTTGAAACCTTTTTGATAAAACCTGGTTTTGTTCATCGGTGATAATATTTGCAGACAGATTCAACACAGTATAATCATCTACAGTCTCAGTATTACATTCTATTACCTTCTCCTTCTCTTGCGTAGGGAATAATGAAAATCTCTTCTGTTTTCTCCTTCCTCCCCTCTTCCTCCGCTGTTTTTTGGGGGTTGACGGGGAGGATTTTCACGGTTAGAGTCCACTGATGATGAGAACACAAATAAGCGATCAGTAAATTCCAGAGTGGAAAAACTCACCCGTGGGGTGTTAGTCCCTTCCTCACATCTCTTGAGAATTGATTTGGGCTTAGGTGTAATAGTCCTTTTCCATGTATAGACTTGATTGCTGTCAATCTTTACAGTCCCTGGTGAACTTTTTCCTCTTCTCCAGGTCATTCACCTTTTGTCTCAGCCGTCTGTTTAAGGTCTCATATTCAGAGTGTTTGTCCATAAGTTGTAATGAACCCTGTGTTTCCTTATTGGAAGCTTCCAGATCTTTCAGCTTCACTGATTCCTTGGCAATGATTAAACTCATTAACCTCAGGGAGCACTCAGTTAGGATGCCATTCCACTTTTCAATGAAGGTTTCATTAAACACAGTGGTTGCAACTTTCTGCAACCTTAACCCTTTTGATATCATTTTATGATCAACATATTTCTCTAATGTCACCGAGTCCCACCAGGTCTTAAGGTTTGGAGAAAAGTTCTCTTATGTCAGAAGTTTCACCATTAGTACCATTACCCGTATCTTGAGCTAAAAACCAGTATACACTGCATAAAAATTGCAAAAGAGTACAGCTCACCATGACCTTCCAAGGCTGTTAGTGCAAGGATCTCTGGCTGGTCTCCAGGCTTCCCATAGATTAAGAAAAAATAGATCCGCACCGTCTGGGTTTCTTGATAAAACTCCAATTCTTTATTCAATCATACGAATAAAAGACAACACATGTTCTGGGGTACACAAGCCCCCCTTCACACGTGTGGAGGGGGGCTTGTGTACCCCAAAACATGTGTTGTCTTTTATTCGTATGATTGAATAAAGAATTGGAGTTTTATCAAGAAACCCAGATGGTGCGGATCTATTTTTTCACAATCATTATTATGATTGTGAGGAAAGGAACAATTTCGTAAGGATTGCTGGGTGTTATGAAGTAAGAAAGAATGACAATAGAAAGATACGTTTTATGTGATAAGATTTATTTCATGTAGTCACATGCTGAGGTCACTTTCCAGCTTCAGGATAAATTGCTTCAATATTTTAGACAGTAGAGCCTCACAAGTCTTCTGCTTATTCCTCTTCTCGCACCTACAGACGAAATACATAATGTGTACATAAAACGGGATATATGAGTTTCCGTTGATTGCCACAAAATACATATAGTTTATGTTCACTCATTTTAGGAATATACCAAAGGATCAATGGTTAATTAATGACACACAAAATAGGTGCATAAAGTTTAGGAGAGTAAAATATTACATTAACAGTAGTAATGAGCAAGCAGCAAAATAGTTGTAATCGCTATATTCATTAAGGAGCACTTTGTAATACTCGCATTCTCGTCCGAATAGTGAGTCTAATGATAGTCAATTAATGATAGGCTCCACACACATCCGGCCATAAAACAAGCATTTCCGTGGTAGGGTGGGCATTTTTGCATTTTTCACTGCATACAACACCTTGCTGTGCCCCCCAGAGAGAGCCTAACATTCAATCTGCTCTCACTGGGGTGCCAGCAATTTGTGTTAGATCATTCACAATCGATCATCATTCACGAGCACCAGCGATACTCGAGTAACGAGTATCACAAATAGTGTACTATCCGTGCGAGCAGCGAATAATAACGATTACACTCACTCATCACTAATTAATAGAAATGGCAATGACTTCCAACAACCTGAGCATTATCTAATAGATGTTAAGAGGATATGAATGAACAGGCTTCATGCAAGTAGAATGCACACAAGAAATGATGTAGGTGCATATTTACACCCATAAGCCACAATGACCAGAGGAGGACTTCTCACCTTCCCACCATCTCTTGATTTGCTTCTCAGTTTATTTACTTGTGATTCGGCTACATCAGCCCGCTCTTGGGCATCATCTAGCTCATGCTGCAGTTTCTTGTATTTGGCCAGGTACTGATTGGATTGTTGCTCCTTTGAATGAGAGGGGATTATTGTAATAGATGTGTCATTTACAAAATGATAGGCATAATGTGACGTAAAGTTATGTTTACATGCGGCAGATTACCCTTCACCTGAATTCAGTTGTTTTTAAAGAATGCACATGCAGTAGATTTTTACAAACCCCATTCAAGGGGGTAGCACAATGGTTAGCTTTGTCATTTTACGCTCTGCAGTCTTAAATTTACCAAGAAGAAACATCTGAAAGAAGTTTTCTACGTCTTCAACACTGGATACTTTTATACACTGTTCTAATTGCATCATTTCATTTGGCCCGACACATTGTAAAAAGTCTCCAGGTAGTCCAAGCTCTACAGCACTGTTACACTTAGCATAATCTCTCTTTCTGATTTCAGTGTAATATCACACGTTATGGGATTCCTTCTTACTGCTTTTATTTTAATTGTTCAAAGTTTACTTACAGCCTCTTCAGCTTGATGCTTGTAGCTCTTGACTTTCAGTTGTAATTTATCAGTCAAGTCCTGCATACGAATGAGATTTTTCTTGTCTTCCTCTGCCTTTGTGGGTAGAAAAGGTAAAACAATAGGGGAGTGTCATATTATGGTAAGCATAAATGTACTAATCTAGAGAATACAAATTCAGTGTTGACACCACCTCCTTCTGGTGTTAATTATTTTTAACTTGAGGACAGACCCTAGCATGAAGGTCTCCATAAACATTAGATTAAATTATGCTGCTGGTTAATGAATCCTTTACATACTTTATGCTGATCAGCTATATGCATTTTAGTCTATATTGCCCATTATTATTATTATTATAATTATTATTATTATTTATATAGCACCATTAATTCTATGGCGCTGTACATGAGAAGGGGTTACATACAAAATGATAGATATAGTTTACTGTAAACAATAAACAGTGACAGACTGGTACAGAGGGGAGAGACCCTGCCTTGCGGGCTTATGTTTACAGGGCAATGGGGTGAGACAGTAGGTCAGGGAGGCAGCAGCTCTGGTGATGGTGGGGCGGCAGCTCGGTCATTGCAGGCTGAAAGCTTTCCTGAAGAGATGAGTTTTCAGTTTCATTATGCTGTACCTGTTCAGCTTGGCCATTAAGATTTAGTGACAATGAATCTTGAAAGAACAATCTTTCAAGGAATATTTTTACAACAAATGATCATGTAAGGATAAATTATCTATTTTTGTATGTTTCAGCCAATTTGATATTAAACAATGATGGTCTGGAATTTGTCGGCTAACATAATCGTGTCTACCTGACAAATGATAACTTTTGTTGAAATTATTTTTATAAACTATAATCTAAAGTATATGGGGGCCTTAACACCCTTGGAAATTAGACCAAACTATAGACTAAGGCATCCTTAGAAGAAGTGTAAAAATCCCATTTATAGTCGAAGAGCATTGTAGGCTTTGTCGATACCTGCTTAATCCCACTTTTCTATAGTCTAAAAAACATTAAAGTTTTGAAATAGAGCTAAAATTTTCCAATCTTTAGTTTCTCCCACTTTATATAATTTAAGTACCTGATATGTTAGTTCCTTGATGCGACGCTCAAACTTTCGGACCCCTTTCAGTGACTCGGAATTGTGACGCTGTTCTGTTTCCAATTCATTTTCTAACTCGCGTATCTACAATAAAAGGTATTTTAAATTGCAGAACTTTCCAAAAATATAATACTTAAATGCATAAATACAAATCTATATTTCTCTCTGTATCCATTTATCATATCTATTCCTACCCGTGATTCAAGCTTTTGAATCTGTTTCTTGCCCCCTTTGAGTGCAATCTGTTCTGCTTCATCCAGTCTCTTCTGTAAATCCTTAATAGTCTGCTCCATGTTTTTCTTCATCCGCTCCAAGTGAGAACTGGTATCTTGTTCTTTTTTCAGCTCTTCTGCCATCATGGCAGCCTAAACATACACAAAATCCATAACAGACAACAGTCAACTAATCAGTAACACAAGAACGCATGAAACACTATCTTTTGTAATACCAAAACACAAGATAACAATTACATTGCCAACTTTTTTACTATGTTTTCCCCAGCAATTTACAGCAAAATTTGAAAAGCACTTACACCATTTATTGATGAACATATATTGTATGTATTGGTAAGGGTAGACTCACATCAGTTATAGCTTTCTTAGCTTTATCTTCTGCATTTCTGCATTCCTGAATGGACTCCTCTACTTCGTTCTGCATATGGGTCAAATCCATCTCCAGCTTTTTTTTCTGATTAATAAGGCTTGTATTCTGTTAAAGGATATATGTTACAATATAGTATACAGTCACATTAGGATGTTGTGTAAGGAAATGTCTCAGAATGTATTAATGCATTTTGTATTTTATTTCCTCACAAATTTAAAAATCTCTGCCCTGGTAAGAATTTATATCTTATCCTCATCGATCACCAGAACAAGGTACATGTACAACCAATTTGAATGAAGCGGCATTATGCACACTCTCCTGCCGCTAATAATTAACTATAGGTCGCCATAGATAGCAGAGTACAGCAGTTGTCTTTCTCTCTTAGCCAACAGTGGGTGTGATGTACTTCATAAATAGAAATGTGCAAGGCTATGTTCACACTGGAAGATTTTGATCTGCTTTTGTTGCTGCATTTTGTTTTAATCTGCACCAAAAACAGATCAGTCATTGCGTCTGCCAGCAAAGGGAATGGGGTTCTTAATTTGCTGTTCAGACGTCAGCGTTTTTGACTGCTGCGTTAGTGGTGCAGAAAGTGCATACAGAAAATAATGAGCATCAATTAGTGCTCTGTTTTTCTGCTGCACTTTCCACACCACAAACGCTCAATTACTTACCCGCCTCGGTGATCCCACCTCGAGCCCCCGCAATGTGTTCTTTCGAGCATCGGCAAGACCTGCAGTTATGATACTGACAGGACCTGCCCATGTGACTCAGCCTGAGAGTCACATGGTCAGGTCCTGTAGGTGCAATACCCGCAGGACCTGCCAATACTCGAAAGGAATACATCGCCAGGGCTCAAGGTGGGATCACTGAGGAGGGTAATAAAGTGTGTGTATCTCTGTGTGTCTGTCTGTGTTCCCCGAAACGGAGCAAAAATGATACACAAACGGATTATGCATCTTTGATGCTTTTTTACAAAAAAAGAGGATCCATTTTTGGTGCAGAAACAGCACTAAAAATAGTTCAACAAAAAAGGAGTACAAATATTCTGTATGAATGAGGCCTAACAGTGCTTCCAGGTTCCACACACATAATATGGCTAAAAATGGTCCAAAACACTATTTGCATAAGGTAAAATTTTACATTACAGTTATCTCTTAGATAATTATTTGGAATCTAATGTAATAATAATTCTCATTACATCATAACATCATATAAATGGATAAAGTATTTTAAATAGGGACCTGTGAATGAAGCAAGTTGACCCTTTCAGTTGCTTCGAGAAGCTCCTGCTCTGCCAGTTTCCTGGCACGTTCAGTTTGGTCCAGGGCGCCCCTCAGTTCATCAAGCTCAGCTTGCAGCAGATTGCTCCTTCTCTCACTGACTGCAGTCTGTTCCTTAAGGTCCTCAGTAAGATGTATGGAATCATCTAGCTGGACTTGATAATCCTAAAGACATCACATGACTGATGACTAAAATTTATAAATTGACTAAAACATGAATGTAAAATTCAATCAATAGGTGAAAATTATTAAATGACTATAATAAATGAATCCATGCACTGTATACAGGTTTTAGCTTCTTAGTGATTTTTCAAAAACAAAAACACAATGAAAGGAATGCATCTGACTGGGCACAGGACTTATGTAACATCATAACCTCACACAAGCCTCTTGAATGTGAGTGTCAACATCACTGGAACGGCACAGGCACCGGAGGTGAGTATAAGCTTTTTTTTTTCCTTTTAATGGCGCAAATATGGGGAATGAGAAGGGGATGCCTAGTAGTGGAAACCTAG